>JAGDQP010016465.1:0-40515 GCA_022664845.1 Lepisma saccharinum
GCCCTAATTGACTACACATGCAAAATCGTAAGGAAGCAATAAAAAAAAAGTGTTTAAAAATATTCTGGTAGCAAAATATAGCCATCATTGAATATAACCCCTAATAATTGAGTATGCAGCCAAATCCTAATCAAACAAGGAAAGCCTGAATAAAGTATTGTGTTATTACTACAATGTAAGTAAGAAAATTCTGTTTTAACAATTATTTTACTACCATGATACAAGCCTCATTCAAAAATGGTCCACACAAGCGGTATTGAAAATCAGCCCTAATTGTCTATACATGTAAATTCGTAAGGAAGCAATAAAAAAAGTGTTTAAAAATATTGTGGTAGCAAAATATAGCCATCATTGAATATAACCCCTAATAATTGAGTATGGAGCCAAATCCTAATCAAACAAGGAAAGTCTGAATAAAGTATTATGTTATTACTACAATGTAAGCAAGAAAATTCTATTTTAACAATTATTTTACTACCATGATACAAGCCTCATTCAAAAATAGTCCACACAAGCGGTATTGGAAATCAGCCCTAAATGACTACACATGCAAAATCGTAAGGAAGCAATAAAAAAAAGGCGTTTAAAAATATTGTGGTAGCAAAATATAGCCATCATTGAATATAACCTCTAATAATTGAGTATGCAGCCAAATCCTAATCAAACAAGGAAAGCCTGAATAAAGTATTGTGTTATTACTACAATGTAAGTAAGAAAATTCTGTTTTAATAATTATTTTACTACCATGATACAAGCCTCATTAAAAATACTCCACACAAGCGGTATTGAAAATCAGCCCTAATTGACTATACATCTAAATTCGTAAGGAAGCAAGAAAAAAAGGCCTTTAAAAATATTGTGGTAGCAAAATATAGCCATCATTGAACATAACCGCTAATATTTTCTTTTTCAATTGAGTATGCAGCCAAATCCTAATCAAACAAGGAAAGCCTGAATAAAGTATTGTGTTATTACTACAATGTAAGTAAGAAAATTCTGTTTTAACAATTATTTTACTACCATGATACAAGCCTCATTCAAAAATTGTCCACACAAGCGGTATTGAAAATCAGCCCTAAATGTCTACACATGCAAATCGTAAGGAAGTAAGAAAAAAAAACCGTTGAAAATATTGTGGTATCACAAAGCAAACATTGTTGAAAATGAGCCCTTATATTGCCTTTCAATTGAGTATGTAGCTAAAGCCTGTTGTTTTAAAATTAGACCTATCAATGAACATTATTCCCCTCCCCCAACACAAGTGTGTTTCAAAACTCTTTCTAATGAAGATAATGAAGGCTTACCAAAGTGTTCTGTACAAGTAGAAGATTTAGTCTTAAGCAAGAACGACGTTCAGACTTGTGTAAGTACGATGTATTATGTATCAAAACTCAAACTAGACTGATAAATCAGTGTTCTATCTTAACCTTTTTATTCAACTTTTCGAAAGTACTATAAACTCGCTTCCCATTAGGTAGTGTGAATGGGGAATTACTAGACTTGCGCAAAAGGAGTTAGTCAGTGAGCCTATGCACTCTGACGTCAGCCAGCGTATACAACGTCTGAGTTAACAGATTCATGTCTTGACAAGATGCGTAAAAATAGTTGTTTTTTTTTTCTTCATGCTGAATAAGCAAGTATTACTTTCAATGATGAAATGTGTTTTCCCAAAATTTCATGGTCAGTTAAGCTGAAATCGCAATCGAGTATTTTTACACCAAACCTTTAATGACGAAAACATGTTTTTATCTCAACGTCAGTCATTTCCTTGTTCAATCAGGTGAATTAAGATGTCGCCAAAATTTCATGCTTCGTTAACCTAACAACACAATCGTAATGAGAAAAACATGTTTTCATCTCAACATAAGTCATTTACTTGTTTAATCAGATGAATTAAGATGTACATTTTCCCCGTATTACTAACCTTGGGGTTTTTGCAATGCTTACTTCCTTGTATATGACAATCAGTGGTATTTTCACCATGCATGATCTGGAAAGTTTCTCTGACTCACAGGGAAATTACTGCAAGCCAACAATCTTGCCGCGTAGCCAGTTTCCAAGCGTATGTTTCATAGAAATCACGTGTTCAACTTCTGTTACCTAAGGGAAATGCCCTGGTATTTTTGTAATTCAACAACTGGAAACTTTCTCTGAGTCAAGGGGAAATTATTGCTAGCCACTTTGCAAGAGTATGTTTCATAGAAATCACATATTAAGGGTCTGTTCTTTAAACCTGGCAATGCCTGTATTCATCAAATTCAACTAGCTGTTAGTTATTTTCTAAGGTAGGCTATCCATGTTTCGTACTGTGAATTAAATTTCTAATTAAGAAGGACTCTTAGATTGAATGAATAAATAAGCTTTTTTTTTAAAAAAAATACGTAATAAATTATCTACTTTTTTCTATAAATATTTAGAAGTACTGTAGAGATACCACTCAAATTACAATTTTCCATAACTCAGACAGGATCGTAGCCAGGAGTACGCGCCGGGGCGGCAGGGACATAACATTACATTTTTTCATAAGTTAGAGAGGATCGTAGCCAGGAGTACGCGCGGAAGGGGGCAGGGACGTAGCATTGCAATTTTTCATAAGTTAGGCAGAATCGTAGCCAGGAGTACGCGCAGGGGGGCAGGGACGTAGCATTGCAATTTTTCATAAGTTAGACAGGATCGTAACCAGGAATGCGCGCAGGGGGGAGTCCATTAAAATAAACATCCCTCTCATCCAAGACTTCAAACAATTTGTGTTATCTGCTATTACGTGCAGGGACGTAGCTCGAATGAAATGTTGAGAGGGGGCCTTGCATTACTATTTTCCATCAGTCAGACAGGAACGTAGCCAGGAGTACACGTGGGGGCACTCCATTAAAAATAATGTTATCTCATATCCAGGGACGTAAGCAGGGGTACTAAGGGCCCCAGAGGGGCAGCGTTGTATTACTATTTTCCATAACTCAAACAGGATCGTAGTCAGGAGTACACGTGGGGGGGGGGTCCATCAAAAATAATGTTATCTCACATGGAGGGACGTAAGGAGGGGTACTAAGGGCCCCAAACAAAAATAAATTTTAACATTCAGTGTTTCTTGCAAAAACGATTGCGTCATACCAGCCACATTCAACTCATAGCCTTGGACAACCATCCCTGCTGACGTCAACAGCAACCAGTTGCGAAACCACTGGACTACGACGGTCAATCGCTATCATCTTAAAAATTCAGTGTTTTCTTGCAGAAACGATTGCGTCATACCACCCACATTCAACTCATAGCCTTGGACAATCACCCCTGCTGACGTCAACAGCCATCAACCACTGGACTACGACAGATCAATCGCCGCCATCTTAACATTCAGTATTTCTTGCAAAAACGATTGCGTAATACCTTTTACCACCCACATTCAACTCATAGCCTTGTTCAATCACCCCCGCTGACGTCACCATGTCTTACAACAACACAAACAACCAACCTACCCGGCTCATGACGTCATCACGGCCGCCATCTTGAAATTCAGTGAAAGTACCCCGTTAACTACTCATCTGAAAACCCTCAGCACTCCAGCCCATGTTATCGGTGGTTCAAGATTATTGTCTGGTTGTCTGAGCTGTATATCTTCTGGTCATAATATAGGATGGTGCACAAGCAGATTATTTTAGTTTTGCGCCAAACTTATCTAGTTGCAGGTGAAGCGCTAGAACAAACACACACTGGTCTGTAGAATGACGACACGAGCCTTTAGTCGCCATGTAGCATTGATTGCGTGAATACCGAGCATTTACACTAAAAACATTTTTTTTTTTAATGATTCGTCTACAGAACTGAACGTGTTTGTAAGCAATAGGCCCCTATTAAGAAACTAGAAACAATGAGAAAGATCCAAAACTCCAGACCATATTGACTTGTATTAATGAGTTTAGGAATACTGTATCAGGCCCATAACCAGATGGGGAGCAGGGGGATGAGTCCCCCCCTCCCCTCTAGCACGATCGTGAGCATATTATAAGCCTGACTTTCACTGTCAAAATGAAGAAATATTTTTGAGATTTCAAAAGTAATTGCCGCTTCATGCTACAGTTTCTCTGTAACTTTCTCATATTTTTTTTTTCTGTAATCATGTCTGATCGGCGGAAGCTAGTCACTTTTTGTGTGAAATATTTGTGCTTCTGCTACAATGTCTCGTATACGTAAGTAACCTCTGTGTCCACCTTATTTTCGCATACACACACATGTATATAGCATGCGGCAAGTATTTGAGAACAAATCAACGTTCGCAGGGAAAAAGGTACAGGCAGTGGAGATAGAGCATTTATTACATTTTAACGTTCTGTACAGGTGACCACATACACACTGAACGACATTATTCAATGAAACCACCGTCAACCGCAATACCAGCCTCTACACGCTGTCGAAACCGCTTGCAAACAGTAATGAGATGAGTCTTGGGAATGTATGCCATTGCACCCACAACAGCTGCCCTGAGAGCCGCAACGGTGTTGTGTGGATTCCAATTGGATTCCTTCTCAACCACGCAACATACCTAATAATCCATTGGGTTAATATTTGGGAGCTGTGGGGTGCATGTTGGGCCATCCATGCTTGGGTTGTATGGGCTGTATGAGATGGGGCGGAGTCTTGCTGAAAATCACACGGCCTCCCATGCGCCACAGCAGTAATCCAGGGCTTCACAACCGTGTTCAACACTTCGGTGTAAGCAACGGTGTTGACTCTGGCACCTTGACGAAAGAAATATGGAAGCATCATGTTTTTTTACTGCTCACGACATCCAGAACCATCACTGAGGCTGGAAATTTGTTGTGCGTGACGGTCAGAGCCTACTCGTGGCACAGCCATCGATCATATTTGCGGTTCACCTTGTGGTCCTGGTCAAAGATTTTCTCATCGGAGAAAAACTATAACATTCATGGTTAATCCGGATGTTTAAACCTGTTCGGGAGGCGCTTGGCTCTGGTCAGGCAACTGTCTCTGCTTCTCTCGGAGAAGAACTGTCTTCGCCGCATCACGCACGACTTGTAACGAAGGTCCTCATGAACCACACGTCGGATGGTGGCATCGTCAACCTGCAGCTCCCTGGCGAGTGCCCTCATGGACTTCCCAGGATCCTCATCGATGACACATTGGACAGAACTGACGAATTCCGGCGTCCTGATGATGTCAGAGCGACGACAATGTAGTTTCCTGTGGGAAACAGTGGACATATCACCCATAGCAGCCCCCAGTTCGTTGCCTCTCCTAAACTTGGGTTGATCCCCCTGAGGTTTTAGGCTGGTTACGGCCCTGCTGTTGGTAAGAAGAAACTTTTGGTCGTTCTCAAACAGCACGAACGCCAAAACATGTGCAGCGAGTGAGACTAGCAATTCAGGGCTGTCCTGAGTCTTCTGCTCTGCCACAATTAACTCTCGTTCTCGCGACCCAATATAGACTTCTGCTCGCGACCAACGACAATGAATCATACTACACAGGAGTGTGTGTTTCAGCTCGCACCTACAACCACAGTAGAGTAGTGCCAAGTTCAATCGTCTGATTGTTTCCACTCCACATTGTATTTAGATCATTCTGAATTGTAAGGAAAGTAAGGACATGCAACATGAAGGTCACATACACACGTTCAGCGTACAGGGTGGTTTTATAGTAGGTTATGGTATGGAACACACCTGACTAACTAGAGGAATCTTGAGGCAATAATTACGTAACAATTAACAACCACTTCGAATATTGGTTTTATGGACATGAAACCTAAGTAACTAATTTCAATAAAATGGAATATTCTATAACATACAAATATACAGAATGGTTCTGAAAGTACATACCAGTGCTATTGTATAACGGCTCTTATCGCACATAGTAACAAAAAAATGTGCATACGAAAATGTACATACAGAAGCACTTGGTGATGTTGAAACCAGTGACGTCCAAGGAATAAATCTACGGGGGACAGTTTAAAATTTTAAAAAGCAATGGATGTTGATTTCCCTCTGTTTGAAACCAACGCTGAATTTTGAACAAATTTTAGACGAAATACCTTTCGATATGTCATGCCGTTTGGCAGCTACAAGAGCTAATTGGTAGGTCCACATCTATATGGTGTAGAGCAGCGTTTCCCAACCTTTTTCATCCCGCGACACCCTTCCACCATGCCTTCTAGCTGGCGACCCCCTTTCACCATGCTTTCTAGCCGGTGACCCACAATTACTTTATTTTCTGTAATATTTGCTTTTCATTTCAAAACATAACAATTTATTTCCTGTATTTATAATAAATATCCTAGTATACTTATATTATCCAAAACTATTCAGCAAACAACATTTTCTTTAGCAATTATTAAAAACGAGAAGCAAAATAAAATACTTTCTTTGAAATTTATTAGTTTAAACCTACAAAACCCTAGTTCAGTTATTTTTTCACTTTCTCCCGCGACCCCCTTGTACACATCCCGCGACCTCCTTAGGAGTCGCGACCCCCAGGTTGAGAAACCCGGGTGTAGAGAGTTTTTCGGCCTTCTCGGATGCTGTGACTCGAAGGGAATAGAAAACAAAGGGTCAAAGCTAAAGAGGATTACGACATTGGATATGCGGAATCAAAATGAAATTTTGGAAAACAGTGGCGTTCCAGGCAGAGCTGAAACCGTGTCACTTATGGTGGCCTGACCTGACCCGAACATAGGAAAAAACACGAAGTTCTTAACAACTTCAAGAAAAGGTAAAGCTATTCCATGTGCGTTGCGCACGCGCCATGAATGTGGAGGTAGCGATCCACATATTTTCGACCTACGGCACGAACTGAGGTGGGGTGGTCAGTCCCACGCTCGACTGCCTTTACCTCCCAGGAATACCAAGGACACTTTGGTACTCAAGAAAACATTTTTTGATGCCTCGTACCTTGTAGCAGTTACAAGAGCTAATCGGTAAATTTTCTTTTGACCTACCGGTACCAATACGTCCTTCACTTTCGATGTATTCCCATAACCGAAACTGTCACTGGGGCTGTCTTCGAAAACGTCACCAGAACTGGAACCGGAATCGTTGAAACCGCGATGTCATATGAACTCTTGATTATCATTGGTTTGCAAGTACTTTTATTGTTGCATCATAAGGCTTTTACTAATGTAGTACAAAAAAACTCATGCTGCAAACGCATTGCTCAGTAAACGTGAACGTAGTTGCTTAGTGCACGTGTATCGAGTCACCGAATTTACACCACGCTTGTAACATATCACATGAAACTGCCAGACAACAGACAAAAACATGTGTTCGCTTTGCAGTCATTTTGACGGTTGGGGCGAACTATTTTAGGTGTGTTGGCATTTTCAAGCTGTAACGTTTTAAATTTGTTATCGATGAAGCTGGTCTTAATAATTATTGCTGTAACACATAATTTCGTATTCTCAGGTAACAGTTGTAAAGCACACGAACTGGTAGATCTACTGATCCTCTAAGAAAGAAGCGAGGACAAGATCATTCAGATGTCTAGCAAATATGGTTACATAATCCTAGGTTAGTAAGCAAGAGTGTATGTAAATTTTCTCGATAAAGAAATAGAAGAATAATTGATTGACTATTGAAGTGCAGAAGTTCGGTATGTCTTCACTTTTATTTGTGTTCAGCACTTCCCCTTCTTATCTTGGTATTCTGTTAAGTGATATTCTTTCTTAAATCAAAAGTTTTTACCTCCGTCTCTTCTCGTTCCAGTCTAACCTTCAGGATTCATTGGTGGAACCATGGTCAAGAACCAGACTACTTGGATCGTCTGTTACAACAGGAAGTTCACCCTCTGTTTATGCACCTCTTGAACCCATTCAAAACGAAGAATCAATTGAAGTACCAGTCAGAACTCGTAGTGTGTCCCGTCTTCATCCTCAGCTTCGGATACCATCGTCTGTTTTGTATCCCAATCGTGAGACCGAGATTGTCGCACAACCTCCTCTTTCAAGCATCGGCATTGCTAGAAATTCTCGAGAACTTCCAATTAATTACCTCGCAACTTTATCGCCTCGCGCGTTACAAATACTTCTTGAAAGAGTGTACGGTACTAGTTGTCTTAAACGGGAACAAACCTTAGCTTCCCTTCAATACCTTCCAATCTTGATTAAACTCCTAAAAGAATCTTCTCTTGGTGTGAATGATCCAACCGCACCTTCCAGCTATGGTCAATCAGTGAGTTACTGATCAATTCCGAGCGGTTAATGATGAGTTTGGCTTGACTGTGAAAATGTATTCTGTTGACTTCGTTGAACCACAGTTTGAAAATTCAAATATATACTTGTATGAAAATAAAGTTATGGTGACATTTTAATAATCATCTTTACTTTGTAATGCATTAGGAAAAATATATCACAATAACTTCTCATATCTTAGTCTTAGATACTTAGATTTACAAATGTAAGTATGGTGTGAGCATACATTTATGTATTTGATCTAAATATACTGATCTATTACTTTCAACCAGGTTAGCAAGAAGAAAGTTTGTCATAATGACAGAGTGGAGTCCAAACTACTACGTCGACCGTGACGCGCCATTTAATCCCAAATACAAATTATATTCTTAATTTTTTTATTCGCTTTGAAATATTCATTACCACTGAAAAATATTGGAAGATAAGCTGTAAGTTATCATTGTATAAAGCACTCTTAGCTCATCATGTGAAAGAATAAGTCTTCCTGTTAGTCCATTTATATATGGTCGCTTTTCCCCCTCAGCTCAACAGACTTTGTGTGTGTGTGTGAGGGGGGGGGGGGTCTGTTTCCTTTGAACTTGTCCTTAGCGTTTTGATTTCAAATCTCTAAAGCACAAGTATAATGTAAAGTTGCTTCAAAAATATATTTAATATTTGATACAAAATCGTGAATATCAAACTCTTTAGATTTTCATAAATGTGGAAAACACAAAGATGTTTAAGTACATGAAGCGCACAATAGACTCATTCAGCGAGGGAACAATTCAGTCAGGCATTCTAGTGGTTAAGTCGTGGACTTCGCATCAACATTGGGGCATACAAGTTATAGCCGTGCTGCTGGCTACACTGACTGAGTTTTTCCCGCAGTTTATCAGGCAGATGCCGGTATAATATCTCACCAAAAGGCCCATTCCGTGCTCTGGCAAGAGTGATCGTCCAAGAACGTCATCCTTCAGAGGTGATGCACTTAGCAATAGCTGATAGTTTGGCCCATAAATGAAAGCTACAGACAATATGATTGTCCTTCATGGAAAGAGGAAGTGCCATAGAGCGAATGCTACGATTCATGTACATAATATTATCAGACTCCAACGTTGGCTGGTTTCAACTGCTTTGAATAGTTCATCCAGATTAATCTCGTCAAATCTCATTAACTGTTCTCTTTTTGTTTGTGTTTTCCAACAGTCATACGCAAAACACAAACGTCATATTAACTTCCCAAACGTAGTTCATTTATTAAAAAATTGATAATCTTATAATCCCTATTCATTCTTGACCTTCTTCAGTTCCTATAATCATTTCCAATTATATAACACTTTTTCTTTCATTCATTTGCATTTATTTTCAAGGCTTTTCCACAAAACAAATCGAAAAGCATAAAGCTTGTTATCTTTTGCAATAACTTTATTCGCCAATCTGAAATTTCAAGAACTGATAATTAATATGAGACTTCTATCAGGAGACAGGTTTGTGAGCGAGAGATCCCTTTTTCTACCACCAGTCGAGCCCGGGACATCCCGATCCGAGCAAAAACACCAGAGGTGCATAAAGTTCAGCCGGGGCCCCAGTTCAGCCAAGTTCGTCAGCTCTAAAAAGTGGTGAAATCGAGGATGGATGAGCCAAGTTCCTTGGAGACAGCATGTAAGGGGGACACTGGAAGTTGGCGCGAGGTGGCAAGGTGGTCTTACCTTCGCGAGGTGGCAAGGTAGCAAGATGATCTTCAAGCCATAAAGGTAGTGGCGGCCCTAAAACCCACCACGCCCACCACCACTAAGCCCAAGGTTCGAACATCATGAACCTTGCCACCTCGCGCCAACTTCCAGTGCTCCTCTTACATTCTGTCTCTAAGGAACTTGGTTCCTCCATACAACTTGGGGAATTTTGGGAACTGCGCCCTCTTTATCGTAACCAGACTCTTATATATCGTGCAGATCTGCCCCATATCCCCGGGGGGCTGCGCCCCCCATAGGGGAGGTTTGTCCTATTTATTGTAACCTACTCGTGATCGTACACCATCATACCAAATTTAGTTTCTCTAGCTTCAATGCTTTGGAAAATGGGTTTTTGGGCGGCCATTTTGGATTAAAGGTGGCGACTTTTTTTTTTTACGTTTTCTTGTATTGTCGTAACCTACCCGTGATAGTACACCTTCATATAAAATTTCATTTATGTACCTCAAACGGTGTGGAAAATGGTTTTGGGGCGGTCATTTTGAATTAAGATGACGACTTTTTTAAATTGTAATATTTTTCTAAACTACTCTTGATGATACAGATTTCGTATCGTATCTATGGCAAATTTCATATCTCTAACTCAAACGGTGCGGAAAATGGATTTTTGGGGTCAACCATTCTGGATCCAAGATGGCGTTTTTGGAGACATTTTGTAATATTTTCGTAGCCTACTAGTGATGATGTACCATCATACAAAATTTCATTTTTCTAGCTTTAGCCGTTTAGGCTGTCTATTCTTTCAAATTTTTCATTTGACGGCCATTTTGAATCCAAGATGGCGACCTTTTCAGAATGTCAGGATTTCCCTTTAGCTATTTATTCAAAAGGGATAAGGGTCTCCACTTTCATGTCAAATTTCATGTTTCTAGCTTATTCCGAACGCCCTAAACAAAATGATGAGTGAGTGAAAGAACGCAGATTTCAGGGGTCCACAACTCAAATATGTTTCAAGCTACAAACAAGAAATTTTGCACACCGGCACATATTTGACATATCTCCTTAACTTCGAAAGCTTATATTCCTATCTTTAACATATTTTTCTTATGGGGCCTCGAAATCACCGATTTCAACATAAACTCAATTGTTGCTGTATAACATGTTTCTGGCAGTGTGACGTTTTGTGACGCGGAACTTAGCTGCATGCACTGCCGTGCATATTGATTAGCTTGACTATTATATCTACGCATAAGAAAGGTTTAACCATTATATCTAGAGGATTGCTAGACCACATGAACCTTTCCTGTAGATTAGAATATAGTCCCGCTACTTTATGAAATAATTATCAGGTTTCTTAAATTTGCTCTATATATTCAAACTATGCGAATCAAACCTTGCGGGCAATTCCATTGTTTTGTGTTTTTTTTTTCTTACAAAAAGGAAGGCAACATTACGAATAAGTTATCAATTCTAAACAAGTATGGAATCACCTTAGTTGCTCAAGCTACCCATGATTAATGAGACAAACCATGACTTTTGATTTTCAGCACATTTTACAGAAGTGTTTTCACCTGTATTGATCATGATATATTCACACAGCTGATAGTTTATTTTAAGCAGAATTGAAACATATAAAATGTTCTAGTCTGCACTGCACTAGGATCCGGAATTTTGCCATTTCTAAAGTAAGGAAAAAAAAACGTAAAATATCTTCAAACTTCATGAGCTTTGGAAATCGATTGTCAAGGGATGTGCGATTAGATCGGTGAGAGTGTACATTCTAAAGCTCGATATGAGTGTAATTATAACCAGGCATTTTATTTATTATTGTTTATTATAATCAGCTGACAAGGCTATACACTTAAGTTTAATAACAAAACAAAACATTGCTACGATATAGTGTGAATTTCAACACTCGAACAGTGTCTTTCTCAGACTCACACTTAGAAGCTCAACACAACTGAATTTATTTATACACATTGTGAGCTGAAAGAAAAACAGATCAACTTTTACTATTCAAACAAACATCTAACGAAACAAAATATCTTTAACGGTTTCAATACAAGTTCCTTCCTGAATCAGTTCTTAAAGCTCAATACAACTTAAAAAGAATTAAGAAGATTGTGAGGTAAAAATAAATAAAACTTTTTAAAAAGACATACTTTTCTTAAACAATTCGCACTAAAAAGTAAAACAATAATTATGTTTATGCATGACAAAAAGAAAAGCATGCGCCGCGCTCTCATATACAGTCACTTTATAAATTCTTCAATTGGTACGCTCCATGGTTTTCTTTTTAGTCATGCATAAACATTTTTTTAAAATTATTTTCTAGTACGAATTGTTTAAGAAAAGTATGTATTTAAAAAGACTTTTTACTATTATTTTCGAGTTATTTCGGTGTTTTTCTCAACCTAATGTTTTGTGACACAAGCCCTAAAGTGTTCTGCAACCAGGCAAACTCAACCTCGTTGCAGATTATTTTTTATTTTAGGATAGAGAAATCCATATTAAAAGAAATTAAAATATGCTTTTAAAATATATAAATATATAGAAATATATGAAAGTAACAATGGAATGCTGTATTGTCACCCGAGTTACGTTGCTGTGCAAAATTTAATCATTCTATGACGTCGAGAAATGAGTTAAATTAACGTTGCAATATTTGAGGACACCACGAACCATTGTGAACTATAGAAAAGAATGCACAAATGTAATAAAACATATCAGAATATCAATTTTAACTTCTCAAAGAATCACAGGCTACTCTAAATTAAAAAGAATAATTATTGTAATCGCTCATACTAAAAGCCACCTAGATAAAAAAAAAAATCACTACCCCTTGACCTCTGTCAAGATACAGAAGGAAAAACCCATCCAATTAAAGTAAAACCTACACTCATGATATTATAATCTCAAGAGAAATTTCAGAAAAAAGAATAACAATAAAGCTTAAAAAATTCATGCTACATTTAAATTTTTTTTTCTTCCACCACATTTTCCAGTATCCAGTTCTATTCGTACTCTGCCAAATTAAAAAGGAGTAGGAACCTACAGGAAAAGAGAAACTAAGATTATTGAGATAGTGAGAAAGAAAAAAAATAGACAAAGGTAGAGACGGGTAAGATATAGAAATGAGTACGACATGGTGTATATGGGAGAGGTAAAGAACTTGGAAGAGATAACGAAGCAATACAAAGATGATGTCAGATTGATAAAGAGATAGGAAGGAATGTGGTCTGTTGGCAAGGCGCTAGAATAGAGCAGGAAAGCAGAGAAATGATCAGAAAATGGAAAGAGGAAAAAAAGGAGAATAAAAGAGAAGATAAAGTGATGAATTGGAATAGTAGAGGAAGGGAGGAGATACTGGAAATAGACAAAATAAAGAAAATACCATTGTAAATGTAGTATCATTAAGTTAGATCTTATTGTGTCTTTCCTTCCAGACTTTTATTCTGAGATTTTAACATAATGAGTGTATCTTTTTATTTTTAATTAAATGCACTTTCCCTCCCGTTTATTGACAGGCGTCAATGTGATTGACACAAGGGGATGGGGATGTTTTGTTTGTGTAGGTGGCTTGTGGATATATAATATGATAGATTACAAAAATAATTTCTTTTGATTTGGACTAACCTGCGATTCCTTGAAATAATTAACGTTGATCTGGCGGTATTTGTTAACTCACAATCTTCTTAAATAATTTTAGGTTCGAGTGAGAAAGGCAATATTATCGAAACTGTTACACTGTATCTTAGTTTCTTGTTGTTTCGTCAACGTTAAGTGTATAACATTGTCAGCTGATAACGATTGATAAGTAATGTGTAATCATTACCGGTCCTGAGATTTCAAGACAAGTCCTTCAGATTACGAGGGAACAAACTTTTGCGGGGTACGACGATAGGTACGTACTTGATGATAGGTATTATATCATTATAAAATATTTCACTGTAGATAATGATATAACTTTAATTTATGCATATGTCTCACACTGTCACTCCTTTCATTCGTCTGTCAATATTAATGGAATTTACCGTAGTAGCACAAGGGACATTTTAAAGCGTTGTTTCAGTTTGTACTACAAAAGAATCGGTCAATATGGGTTTCTTGTTTACTTATAAGTCATATTATGTCAAATCAAACAGTTGTCAAACGTTCATTTTACAACTAGTTTCAACTTTTTGGCGTGTTCTGCTACTAAAATCTAAACTCAAGAGAGATCAAATAGAAGAAAATATAGATATGAAGGTACCCAGCCCAGACACACAGCTGAAGCCTTGAGCTATTGTCAGGTCATAATAATAACATAATTAGATATGAAGCAAAGGTTTAATAACAAATATTGCAGTTTGATGTGGAGTGATTCCAAATGATTATGAAACTGAGACACGTAACCAGAAATATTTAATTGAATTTGTTTAAATTCAGAAGAAAGAAAAAAAATATTTTAATGAGCGAAATCGGAAACTCAAGGGACATTTTTAAACACTGAGTGTGAGACAGAAAATAAAAACCGTAACATAATCAATACAGTCTATAAATAATAATTAATTTTAAAGATCATGGAATATAAAATATTAGCGAAATAAACACATAATTTATGCACTTTTATTTGGAGTTGCTTGTTGATTATTCTGGTTACTTTTTTTTTTTTTTTTTTTTTTTATTTTTTTTTAACATATGCAAATCAAATGAGAATTTGAAAAATCACACAAGAATACTTATATTGCCTCCGGGATTCGTGATTAACAGTCGGCTAAAATGTCAGGAACCATATCAAAATCTCGTGGAGCTGACCAGCTAATGTTGTCATACTACTTTAAATAATGTTCACAAAATTACGAGAGCCGCGGTAGCTCAATGGTTAGAGTATTCACGTCTGGCGCTTAAGGTCATCAGTTCAAGCCCTGCTCGTGCCATGTGGACTGGCTGGTAGACAAACACCGTGTGTGTGGGTTTTCTCGGGGTTCTCCCGTTTCCTTCCACTTTCTTCATTCCACCAATCATCTCATCATCGTCCATCTGAACTGAGCCAAAGTTACCCAAAGACCTTAAAATTAAATTCAAAAATTAAGGGAAAAGTCTTAAAAGAAGTTAGAACTCAAGTTCTGGGGAGGATTCTCGTGCTGCCCATGTTTCAGTAATTCTTTGTACACATGTTTTTTTCATCAGAAGAATGAAGTATAAAATTCTCTTCTATAGGCGATCTATCATAGTGGCTTAAGCCCGGTTTGTAATATAGAGCTTGAGTCTCGTACACAATTTTCTTCTACGGTATGACTTGGGTTAGAGGTTAGCGCCCTTGCTTTCTGTCACGGGTTAGATTCCCGTCGGGGTCCGTTGAACGAAGTGGTTCGGAGCCAACTTTAACAAAAGCTGTAGGTCCCATCCTTAGAAATTCAATAGCTCCTTTAAGACCTTAATAAATCAATTGATAATTCACTTTCATCATCACGTGCTCACACAACTTCCAGTATATTTAATTTTAGCACTTTGACAGTGTAAGAACGAAAGAATATTTAATTTTAACCCAGCGCGGTAGCATAGAGACAGCGTACGCATCTCGTAATTTGAAAGATCCGTGTTCAAAATGTGATTGAGAATTTCCCTGGTTTCACTACAAGTGAATGCCGTAATGGTACCTTGAAACAATATTCCGTATTCGTTTCTTCTCTAACGGACTTGACATGCTTCAGTTGGCCAAGCGTGGGATCAATCGTTTCAAACTTATCAGTGAAAACATACTAGGTTATATTCTTCTGAGGATATTAATGGGAATTTCCGGAAAATATGCTTAGAATATTCTGAGAATATAAAGACAGTATAAACCACTGTACACATGTTAATCAAATATACTTGGAATATAGCCAGAAACATCCCTACGATAGGCACACATCCCGGACATTAAAATATTAATACATTATCTACTGTTTTATCAAGAATATCGCAAAATATTACATGGGTATTCCAATACTACCACTGACAGCATATACTTAGGATATTTCCTGTGTTGTCTGGGTAGGTTCAACTTAAAAGCGCATAACTCTGATAACTTTCCTTCTCCTTTCACAAGGGCCAACATAAGTAACAATGGAATCGTATATATTAAATACAGTAACAACTACTTCTTTCCAAATTACCTTTCGAAGTTAGTGTTTCATAATTCAACTATGGATTGTGCTAAATGTATGCATTAACAAAAGTCAGAAACCAAAGATCTGAATAAAGCGAAACTCAAAAACAGATAGTTCAGTTTGCTCTTTGAAACTTCAGTTCCAGTTATTTTAAAAATAATTTAATGTTTAATAAACAAAGTTCACATAAAACTTTCGTTAAAAATATTATTAACAAATTTTGATCCTTAAAAAATAATTTTACAAGCGTAAGCTAAGAGATAAATGAAAGTAAATTTTAACTAAACAAACTGAAATGAAAAAAAAATAAACAGAATATTGATTTATAATTGTCTGTGCAGAAACTATAAATCAATGTATAAACATTGACATACCTGGAAGCCATTTTGAAAGTTTTTCCTTTCTTTTGTAGCCTATGAAGTAAACTACCACAGCACCACGTATTGAAAGTTAAATAAGTGAAACTATTGCTCCCAAAGTTGAAGCCGATGCCCAAATGTTAAAACCGCATCAAAGACTAAGTGAAACTAACAAACTGTCAAAACTATAAGACGAAGTAAGAAAAAACTGGTTTACAAGTGACGTATATTTAACATTATATGTATCCTTTGACCTGAGATTATCTGACGCAGTCTATTTTTAACTTCTCCACGATTCCTAACCTTTAAAGATAGTCAAGGCTAGATACAGCAACGTAAATCATGCTGAATGGTGATTATAGTAATCTATACAACTATCAGGCTACAGTTGACGTAAAGATAACTCGAATTTTAAAATGAAATATAAGTTTAAATGTAAGTATGATAGGGATTTATAATGGCTATGCACTTTCCTATAATTTTTGCTCTAATCACTGATTAAGATTTGCATTGGAACGTGACACAGGCTCAAACCTAGCTTACGCCAGCTATCGTAAACAAGTTTCCTCTGCTACTTTCCTATCGGCCACTACACTAGGGGAATGCCGGTATTCTGGCTTGAGATTAGGCCCTTTTCTCTTCTTTCTCCATCTGAAGGGCGAGAAGGGTGACCTATCTATAGTCCAACGTATTGGAAAGCCAGTAAAAATACTGTTAACTAGAGAAAAACATTCTTTGTATCCTGTCCAAGTGTTCAGCCATCAGAATGTAAGTTGAATGAATAAAAAGTAAGTTGCTAGAATTATTTTTGGGTACATGCTTGTTATAATTGCAATCCCAACAAATATGGCATAGATAGTATTAATATGATAGATATAGGGTTGTGCAACTACGTTACGCGTAATTTACGCATAGAAAACGTAAAATACGCAAAACAAATTCAGAAAAAGATTGATTACGGCGATAATTATTGACTTACCCCTACGTATACTGTACAACAGAAAGATTACATCACATTCGATGTATTTTCATAATCTTATTATAGACTACCACGCATTCTGCGCCTTTTCTTCACCTTGCAAGTATGTAACAGATAACAATGTTTGCAATATTAAAAGAGTGATCTTATTGTTAGTGTGATTAGAGGGTTGTGAGATTTATACTCAAACATTTGAAGTATATAAATTTATTCTCTTGCATGGAAACTAAATGCCCTCAGTGTATAAGTGGTGATGTATACTGCTTGGAATCAAGTGCCGGATTGGATACATTTAAACTGTACGTTCCATCGTTTGGACGTCGTCACCATTCTATGAAAGGCAATGACAACTCACTGTCCTTTTACCTTCCCAAGAAGCTTTGGGTCATAGATCTGGATCCTAACAAGAATACCTGTTTTCACCATTTAACATCTATCAATCTAATTCTGGCTCAAATTTTAATCACGAGGAAGGATTACTAAGAGCCAATGAGGTCTACTTACGTAGGATGTTTCTCATTCAGAGTGAAATCTCTTCAAAACAGAAACATTTTTACTAAAATCATAAAAAAATGTTAGAGTATTGGACAATATGGGACACACACATTTTAAAATAGGGAATATTGAACATCTCGTTCAAAATAATATACTTCCATGAGACGTTTGATCAATATACACTAAATTTACATATGTTGTACATGTGCAGTGCAGCGCTCTTGAAACATTAAATCCACTTGACTACAACACATGGTGATGGGAGTATTGAAGTCGTAATTTGGATTTGCATCTATTGTTTACATAGTTTGTTTCTGTTCACGTCATTCCAAGTGCTCCTGGAAATTAGCTTCACAAATATTGATGACATGAAACAACGTAACACATGTCACTTCCTGCCAGTTCCCTTCCCACTGGACAAATATCGAGAGCAAAGGAAAATTAAACATGGTTTATGTAACTTATTTGTGCTAAAAAAGAAACTGCTAAAAAAGGAATGTCGTTATTAAATTATCGTTACAGCAATAATTAGTGCGTATTTATAAATCAATGCTCCATTTATAGATCATAAAGTAAGAGTCTACAATTATAGATTGATTGATTAAATTATTATTGACGTCCTAAACGAGCTAATAAGTTTCTAAGGCCGGGACCTACATTTTTTTTTTTTTTTTTTGTAAAGTGGGATCCGAACTACTTCGTTCAATAGACTCCGGCGGGAATTGAACCCTTGAATCTACAATTAGACTCAATCTATTGATACAATTAGAGAATCATCTAATTGATTATGATATGTCTTGTTTCCCGACGCTTAAGACCCTTCTGTTTCGAACTGTTCTATCTGCTCAACGTATGGACTGGACCGCCTTCGCGGTCCAGTGGTTAACACATCGTACTTACGATGGACACTAATGAGGTTAGAATTCTGCATCTGTCAACCGTACTGACTGAAGTTTTCAGTTTGAAGAGAAGAACGCCCGAATGGTACCTCAAAGAAGGCCCTGGACACAATGTTCCCATCCCTTTCCCCAGACGGGTACTGCCTTGGGGGTGTCATCCCTCAGGCTTGCGATGGGATGACGGACTGGTCATTCTTGCCCAATAATGTAAATACAATAACATCAAGAACTCGATTCGCGTATGTTGTTTGAAATACAGTACAAATTCTGTTTAAGACTGTGGATCAGACTTACGAATCGCATTAATTTTTCACAACACTTTCAAATGAATCCACGCAGAACACTATTCTCTTTACCTTTCAAAATAGTGAGCTTTTGTGTTGCGTAACAGCAAATAGGCTATGAAGCTCAAATGGAGCCGGGTTCAATTCTCAGTAGATCAAAATTTTGGTCTTAAGCCAGCATGATGAGGGAAATTGCTAAACTATCTAAATTGACAAGTATTTAACTACAACCAGGGAAGGTTGTATTTTAAAGAATGTTGCATAAACATGATATGCTGATTATGTACATTACCTCACGAAAGAATAAGCGAGCAGCCGCAGTTCGGTTGGTTTCAAATATTCTCCTCCAATCATATTCCGGCCATTTAGTTACCATTGTTCGAAACTGACCTTCGAAATTAAACAATGGGATATTACGAATCGGTACTGGGGGTGGGGGGAGTGGACTGAAATTCTGATTTCACCAGCTTTGCGAACAATGTATGTCCTCTGGTGGATTCAGACATACCTGGCGATCACCGAGCTAGAACCCTGGATTCCGTGGACGGTCGCTATTACGGTATACTTTCCCTTTTATCCATGTGCAATGTGAGTCAAAGGTCAACGATGTGTTGTAGCTACAGATCCTGTAAAATGTAAGAGTAATTCCAGCAAAATTCCGATTGCCCTATAAAGAAATAATAATATTAAACTTTTTACAGACACTTTTCTTACAAAGTCGCACTAAAAAATAAAAAAATAATTTTGTTTATTCATGATTAAAAAGAAAAGTATGGGACGCGCTCTCATATACAGTCACTTTATAGATTATTCAATTAGCGCGCCCCATGCTTTTCATTTTAGCCATGGTTAAACAAAATTATTTTTTTTACTTTTTAGTAGGAATTGTTTACGAAAAGGATGCCTTTAAAAAGTCCTTTTTGTTATTTTTTTTTCGAGTTATTTCGGCGTTCGGATACTTTTTCTCAAGCTAATGTTTTGTGAACCAAATCTCAAAGTGTTCTGCAATCAGTCAAACGACAGATTGTTGCAGGCTAGTATTTATTTTAGGATAAAGAAGTAGATATTAAAAAAATATATATGCTTTTAAAATATATAGAGATATGAAAGTAACAATGGAATATTGTATTGCCACCCGACTTACGTCGCTGTGCAAAATTTCATCATTCTATGGCATCGGGAAATAAGTTAAATTAACGTTGAAAGATATGAGGACACCGCGAACCATTGTGAACTAAAGAAAAGAATGTAAAAAGTACCGTATTTAACCTGTAGTCACAACCGTTGAAATTTTTCTCCATTATTAAAATTAGCTTAGAATGACTTAATAGTCATTGCCAGAAGACTTAACTACATATCGTAATATTTTTCCAACATTGATTTATTAATTGGGAAAATGGACAAATAATAATGATAATGTTATGATAGTTGGAAGACAAATGATTTGGTGCACGCAAGGATGTGAAAGATTATATAACCTATTAAGGAATTTAGGTAACATCACCTTCGGACAAAACGTTTTTTGTTGTACAGGTAGCACAAAATCTTGCGTGGGGGGGGGGGGGCGTTATGCAAAAAATCCCCCTGCACAAAAGACAAGCAATAAATAAAGCACTCCTTTCCCGGTTTAGAATGAACCAAATTTATTAGCAGAGCGCTTTAAACAAATATTCAAGCAATATAACGTATGAACCATAATTATTGCAGTACTTAATTTCACAATAAGAAAAGAACATACTTACAATTCGCAGACTATGAACTGAAAATTGAAACAGAAGTGTACGAAACGGGTATAGTAGTCTATTAGCGCTTAATACTATACAGTATCTCCAGTACGGATTTCCTGAGGTGAGTCGCTTGTATCAAACCAAAGGTGTTCAACTATTTTCTCCTGCGGTCCGGATTGATAGTAAGTAATATGATCGCAATTAAAAGGTCTTGGCGGTCCAGATACTAGTCGAATATGAGTAAGACAGAACAACCGTAACTCAGTTCGAAGACCTTAGCTTCGCATTCGGGACACCCTGAGTTCTATACCAGCGGCCGACCATCCTGACTAAGGTTTGTACTCAGTCACAACATTCAAATTCTTGAATAGTACTTCCAACTTATGCCCAGATCGACTCCTTCTCGCATCCTTCCCCTATGCTATCTCGACTAGAACCATAACACATAAAAGTCCATAAATTAATTGAAACAGGACAGTAAAATTGTATTGTTATTGGTTTAATTTTATAGTATAATTAGAAGAAAGCAAACACGGCCTAAATTAGCATGAATTCACATTGAATTTCTATGTTTTTGTGCATTTCAATTTTCAGCAAGCGAAGTGTGTACGATATTATGCATTTATACATTACTCTTCTCATCGTAGCAAACCCGGAGTGAGCCAAAAAGACATACCGTAAATAAATTCAGATTTGTATTGAACTATGGAGGACGGCTTAAAAAGGCTTCGGAGTCCGGATTCGGACCGGAATCCGCCATTTGAAGACTCTTGGTATAGATGATATAGGGAGAACAACATTTATGACGTTATACGAGTATACGTCAAATTTACGGGTGAGCGGAAACCATATTGGGTTTGAACCGACTTTTGCATAAGACGTAATTTTGACATTAGTAATTAAGGAAGTTATTTTTCAACTAATGACACCAAACAAGTGTTATGAAAGCCAATCTTTATTACCAGCGCCTGCCGGTGTTTTTTTCTTTCTGAATGTTGCATTCAGTTTTTGCTTTTTAACAAAAAAAAAGTAAGAAAGATTGAACAACCAAAACAAATAGTTTAAGGGTGAATTCTTGACACGATAACAAGAAATTAACTATAGTTCAAATTAACTATAGATAAAATACCCCATCTTTCTTGAGATACAGAGTTGCCAACTTGAAATCCAAAATAGTTTCTTAAAGAAATGCATTACAGTAAAACATATTATGAGGATTATATATGAGGCAATACGGTGGATGTTAGGAGCTAAAACATTATGTCGCCGGGTTGTCAATGTTGCCAACCTAGTAAAACAATTATTTAGTTTCAAGGGGCAATATTTGGTATCCCCTCCTGATGATATACATAGTTTGAGATGTAAGAAACACAGTGTTGCATATTGTAAATATTATACGAAGTGAAATGTTCAAAATATCGATTTAACATGTTTAACCTGGTTTAACTTTAATGAAAGAGTTATTTTCATTCTATAGCAGCTGTGCATTTTTAAAAAAGGAATATGATTGT
Organism: Lepisma saccharinum; assembly: GCA_022664845.1. Lineage (NCBI taxonomy): Eukaryota > Metazoa > Arthropoda > Insecta > Zygentoma > Lepismatidae > Lepisma > Lepisma saccharinum. The sequence goes on from JAGDQP010016465.1 coordinate 22,250, forward strand.
TTCAATGTGTCGTGTGGGTTTCCCAAGCATAGAGGAGGCCAAGGATGAATCCAAGAAGGTTTTCCGACCTTTTTCATTTTACGTCAATTATTCAAATTTGAGTGGAGATAAACATAAAATAACTTTCACAAACTATATTTTGTTACGTACTTGAATAGTGAATAGCATTAATTCAAATGGAAAGTTAACAAAAAATTTAAATCTATGTCAAAACACTTTTGGGACATGGAACTGTCTTAAAAGTGTATTGAAATAGTTTTGAAGTTTCTGTTAACTTATTTTTAAGGCTAACGGTATTTATTATTGAAACACGTAACAAAGTATTGTTTGTGAAAGTTATTTTCTATTTAACGCCACTCAAATTTGAATAATTTATGTAAAACAAGAAAGGCGGGAAACCCTTCTTTGATTCAGCCTTAAACGAAAAAGAAAAGGAACATTATCGTATCTGTCTAGCTTTCTCTACATGAATATGAAAGATACTATGACGAGACTACCATGGACAGGTCCACTACAAAATACATAAATAATCTTTAATCAAAGTCGGTCCGTTCGCTGACAAGTTATGCCTAGACAAACGTAAAAAAAATACATGTTCGCTTCAAATACACATTGAATATTGAGCTAGTATTGCTATATCTTAAAACTTTATGAACTTTACGTTTTTTATTACTCTGTGTACTTTGATTATCCCTTTTTTCCCCAACCAATGACTAACCATTTTAGTTTCTTATGTGCTACGTGAGATAATTGAATCGAAATTTAGACATTGGAGAATAAGATATTGCCGCTTCTATTTGTTATTTTTTTTAGTCTAGCTATTTGACAGCATTCGATTGGAAATCATGCCTAACGATATTCGGAAAATTTCTTAATTTCATTAATGCCTAATGCATTGTTAGGAATTGTCGAACAAGCTGCCTTCATTATCACAGGTTCAGGTTGAAATCGGTTGGTGGAAGGATGTTCGAAGGTAGTCTGCTAGGGCCTAATTTATAGATACCATTCCCGCATTTGACCGATATGACTGAGGAAATTATTCTGTGTTTGAGTTGAGCGAAGAAGTTTTTCTAGATTTTTTTTTCTTATTAACACCAGACTAATAATGGGGTGGTACCTTCAAACCGTGCCCTATCTGACTTCACACTTCATCTACTTTATCTTATCCCGACCTGAGCCAAAGATACATAAGGACAAATGCAACTAAATTCAGGAATGCACCAGTCCTGCTGCCAGTTACACTCCCACGGTTTTGTTCGTTTCTCTATTCGAATGCTGTTATAGTTCCTGGACAAAGTTCCTGGCCACTACCTACTTTCCTGTTCTCTGTCCTCGGAGAAGTACGGGCGGAGTATCGTTACCAGTGATAGGTGATGGACTGACTGGTTCCTAAATTGAAGGTAAAGTAACAAATGCATTAGCTGTATCGTATAGAGACCCAGAGAGCGAGTTACAACTTTTCATCTTTCAACGACAGTTTACTTCACTACACGGTGAACGTGACATGTACTTCCTTACACATGGTGAGTACGTGATCAGTTATTCAAATATGGAAAATGTTTGTGAGCTCACGGAAGGTTGTGAATATACAAGTGAATTGGAAAACACTCAAGGTCTTAAATTCTTAAGATGACGCACAAAAGTATAAACACAATTAAGTCAACATCAAGTGTCGTTTTATGCTTGCGCAGCAAGGCTGTAAAGCCTTATGCGCTGGCTCTGTCTATCTATCCGTCTGTTGACAACTTTCAACTCAGGAACTACTAGGGCTAGAAAATTGGTTGAGGTGTCGTTACGAGTTCAAACCCGAATCATGCTGCAGAGGCGGTTTCATAATTTTGGCGGGAATTTCAAATTTGGAACTACTGGGGTTAGGAAGGTGGTTGATGTGTCGTTGGGAAGGTCTCGCCGCAATTTTTCGAACGCAACATTAATAATATAAATAAGATGATCGCTGCTGAAACCTGGCAGTAGCTTATGTGCCTAGTCCCTGGACTGAGCTCCGCCTCACTTGTTTATGCTGTGTGTCTCCAAAGAATGCTAGAGAGAGCTGTAAAAAGTTATCATTTTACGAATTAGTGGAATAAATACGTAAGTCGTCCTAAAATATATATATATATTTTTTAATTGAGAACGTTGCAAGATGAGCTACCTTAACATGGTGTAACAATGGCTTAGAAATAATTTTATCTATGGTTTGCTTTGGAATAGGATACAGTGCTATATGAAAAACGTGCCTGTTACACTGTAAAGAAAAATTCTAAACATATCGTACACATACTCTTTGAAATCGTTTTCGTTTTGTGCAAAAGAAGATCAAAATACCGGGGAGTTATCTGAAAGTGAATTTCGTACCGTGCACTTTATTGGTGACCTTACGTACACAGATTGTTCACAATGTCCTGATAAAATCAGGCTTAATCAATTTCTCATCCAAAGACTTTAATAATTGGCGAGCAATGTTACGAATTGAGTGTATCATCCGTAGATCAGTTGGCTAAGGTATTTGGTTATTAAGCTGATGGCCTAGGTTCCATCTCCAGAAATCCAGATATGTATATCTTTCCACATTTGAAGTACTTAAAAGAGCACAGCGATAATTAATATCTGTCTCATTTGAGATGTAAAGAGATGTAGAAGTGTAATTCCATACAGTGCATGTTTGAAGAAGAAAGTGAGAAAAATGGATGCAAATTATAGGCCATTTTAGGCAATGAAAATCGAGTGCTACACTGAAAAAAAAATCTGTTAAATTAACGAACATATTATTATCTGAATGAAGATACAACCTTTCGTGAAAGAGCACGGGTCATGTTCTATGGTAATAATCCTGTAATTCGAGTTATTCTGTTGGATGTCTGAGTTCGCATGAACCTCCCCCATCCCCAAAAATACTTACACAAAATGGTTACTTTTACTGAACGTGGTCTATCTCTTTCATGAAACGTGTAACCAGTCAGGTAACAATGTTTCTGTTATATTAACATTTTTTTTCAGTGTAGAACTCGATGGTAAATATTCGAAATCAGCAAAAGATTAAACTCGATATCTATGATCTAGTATCTATGGTTAGACGATAATGAAACTACAGTAGGCTACATCTTTGTCTTGAGCTTTTATAAGAAGATTATATCCCTGGATTACCAAGCGTGATTAAGGAAACCAAGGAAAACGTCAGCCAGTATCACCGTAGACCTGATAACAGGCAGACTTAGCACGCTTCCTCATTTCTGTCTGCGCTAAAACTAACGGGTTTGTAAAACTAACCATAGAATAACATATCACATAAGCTCTAAAACTGGCAGGTTATTTTCAATCTCTTAGTATTCTCCATCTGTATGATTCTTTGTCCCTCCCCACAAGATCTCAGTAAGTACAAGTTACACAGAGATAAATGATTTGCCGTTGGATCGCCATGGTCTGAAACGGTGGGAAAAGTTATAATTTTGACTCTATAAGTGGCAGATCCTTTTGAATCATTATGCACCGTTGGATTCACAATGGTCTCAAAGTGTGGAATATTAAACCTATCAGTAGCTCCAACGGTTTAGGCTGTATATTCTATACAACAACGGGGTTGGCGGCCATTTTGAATCCAATATGGCGACTTTTTCAACATTTTTAATATTTTCATCAACTACTAGTGATCATGTACCTTCATACCAAATTTCGTGTCTCTAGCTCAAACGGTTTGGAAAATGGATTTTTGGGGTCCGCTATTTTGGATACAAGATGGCGTCTTTGAATACATCCCGTAATATTATCGTAACCTAATAATGATGTTGTACCTTCATACCAAATTTCATGTCAATAGCCCCAACCGTTTAGGCTGTGTATTATATACAACAATGGTTTTGGCGGCTATTCTGGATCTAAGATGGCGACTTTTTCAAAACGTCCGATTTTTTTCCTTTACCTACTCTTGATTATACACCTTCATACCAAATTTGGTGCTTTGGGAATATTGATGATCAGTGAGTGAGTCAGTGAGTGTGTGTGTGTGTGTGTCAATCAGTGACCATGGGGCTATAGTATATGTACTCGCTATGCTTCGCTGGGAACGCTTCACCCAGACCCCGGGGGTAGCTGCGTTCCCAATTTGGGGTTTGGGGGGATGCTCCCCCCTTTATCGTAACCAGACACTCTCTACGGGACTGCACCGCCTTGGTGTCGATCTGCACACGGGGGAACTGCACCCCAAACTTCAGTAGTTTTGGGTAGCTGCGCCCCCGTTATCTTAACCAGAATCTGTCTGCGGAACTGCATTGCCATGGAGGCCACCTACACCCTCCCACGGGGGGCTGCGCCCCCAAAGCGGAAGTTTGCCCCATTTATTGTAACCTACTCTTGGTCATACACCTTCATACAAAATTTCGTTTCTCTAGCTTCAATGGTTTGGAAATTGGGTTTTTGGGCGGCCATTTTGGATCCAAGTAGACGACTTTTTTTTTAACGTTTTCTTATACTGTCGTGACCTATTTGTGATGGTACACCTTCATGTAATATTTCATTTATCAGCTCAAATGGTGTGGAAAATGGGTTTTTGTGCGGCCATTTTGGATCCAAGATGGCAACTTTTTCAACATTGTGTAATATTTTCCTAAACTACTAGTGATCATGTACCTTCATGGCAAATTTGGTGTTTCCAGCTCAAACGGTGTGGAAAATGGACTTCGGGGTCCGCCATTTTGGATTCAAGATGGCGAATTTTCCAAAATGTCAGATTTTTACCTTTACCTAGTCATGGTCCTACACCTTCATACCAACTTTGGTGTTTCTAGCTACAGTAGTTTGGCCTGGGAATATTGATGATCAGTCAGTCAGTGAGTCAGTGACCATGGGGCTATATAGTATATGGTTATATATATTAAACTCTATTTTTACTTCGAGTACTGCTCTGTTGTTCTAGTTTCGAAATGTATGATATGCGGTTCATCCCGGATATTTTGTTCCTATGGGGTTCAATGCCCTGTAATGGTCAATCTTTCTATATAACTGTACTTAAAGAGCTCTAATATGCTCTTTTTGCTAGCACTGACTGCACTGTACGGTCAGTTTGCTCAATATAACATGCACCATATACACATTATATTTTATAATCTTCTAGCATCCCTAGCTTGAGTGAGTCCTGAATATTGGTTTAAGTTTCTTAGTTGGAACAAATATGCATTGTATATTATACACTTAAAGTATCCTGTTTATTTTATTGTAAATTGCTTTCAGAAATGGCAACACTGCATAATATTTACCTTAATCCTTTTCCCCTTACGTCATAGTATTATGATATCATATCACTATTGTTAGTTTTATATTGGGTAGATTGGCCGTACAGTGCAGTGCAGTGCAGTAAGAAATCGCGTATTAGAGCTCTACGGTTACTGTGAATCAAGTTTTGTTAAAATAGAAAACTTTTTTTATTTGTATGTTCAAAAACAAGAATATTCTATTTGACATGTTGCCATTGTTAGTAACCTCCCACTTCTTCGACGATGTAAGCTTCGCTTCTTTCTTTTACTTACAAATAGTAATGTAAAAAGTAGACTTGTACAAGCGATTCATGTAACACAGAAAATCTTGGAAATTAGAATTTAACGAACAAGAGAGGAAGTTCAGAATAAAATATGGCATTTTATAGGCAATTTTGCTCGTTCTCGTGAAGCAATGATTGTCGAAGGAAATAGGCTACGTTATACCAAAGAGAATCAGCGCACAATTCATCGCGTCGGTGTGGTACACAGTGGACTGATCCATTTTGTACCTCATGGTACTTCCAGTACTGTAAACTAGGGTGAATATGGACATTTCATGTGTCCTTTTTTAAATATTCGTAAGAAATAATTTATTTTTGGTAATATTTTAATATAACGTTGCTATCAATATGGTATCCATACTTTAAAATATAAATTTGCTGCCGTTCCCTCATTGTTCATATTTTTTTAAAAAAAATTAAAATTACCGGCATCAATACTATTATAAACAATCCTTTTTTCGACTTAACTTCACCAATCCCTTCATCACAGACCTAACTACAAGAGAGAGAGAGTGACAGACAGACAGACAGAGTGAAGTTAAAAGTGTGAGGCTGTGAAGTTAGTGGTGTAGAAATATTCAACTAGAAAGAACATTCGTTATACAACTTCAGTGAGATACGTGTCCCAAGCACCAGATGACAATATTTGAAATGGAATCTAATTATTCTCTGCAACAAATATTCATATTAGTACAAGAACATTTGTTGAAGATGTTTGAAAACATGTAGAAATATGAGTTACTGCTTTTCAACCGTGACTGTGAAGAGTATGGGGTATGAAATGGTCAAAGAAAACAATATTAAAACTCTTCCATCGTGGGAAAGAGCAAAAGTTGCTGGAGTGGATGAAAGGTTTTCTTCACCGTAAAAAGGATCTCAGTATAAGAATGCCAGAGACCGGCAGTTTTTCAAGGCTGACATCGTTCAATAAACATAAAGTTGAGAGGTTCTTGACTAACTTACATGATCTGTATACGAAATATCCCAGATTATGTTAAATCAAATATCAGAGAACAATCTATTCATTCATGGCTCTCCGATATTTCATTCTTTGTTATTAATTTTATTTGGTTTACGAATTAAAAATCTAAAGGTCTTGATTACAATACACTTGAATTTTAATTTTATTTAATACCGGTATCTCAGGTTCAAGCCAGGATAGGGTGGAGGAGAGCATATTCGAAGGTAGTCACCCAAGGTCTATTTTCTAGGTACAGTTCCGTCATTTGCCTGGCATGACTGAGGAAACAACCCCTGGAAAAAACTCACTGAAGATGGGCGGAAAATTCTCTATCCATCTTCTTCTTCCTCTTCTTTAGAGAGGCAAAATGATGGGTGGGATAGGATGCCACCTCAGTTCTACTGTTAATGATATTGGAAATATCAAGCTCTAAAGTCCATTTTCCCGCGCTTTCGGCAGCCTATAGCGCCGAAACAAAGCATTTGTGTACCCTCGATAGTAGGTGTTTTGAAGTGCTAAGCCAATTCCAGAATTCCGACTTTCGAATTTCCGACATTCCACCAGGCCTGAGCCTTACATACTCTGAAGTCGATAAATAATATTCATTCCGGAATTCGGACTTTCGAAATTCCTATGTTCGGAAATCCGATTCCGAATTGCTGACTTCCATTCCGGAATTCCGAACACCCCTAACTCGATGGTTTATACTTTTTTTTTTTTTTTTCATGTCAGGAATCTCGTGAGGTGTCTTTCTTGGTGTTTTGCAACACCCTGACTGGCAAGGAAGAGGGGCGAAGGGGTCGACAGTCCGAAATCAATTCTGGAATTCAGAACACTTCGCATTCCGGAATATGATATTTCGGAATTCCGATCCAAAATTTGGCATTCCGAATACCCAAACTTTGCACCGAACATAATTTATAACATTCACATGTCCTTCTGTGAATTTATCTGATATTTTTTTTTTATGTATATGTATGTGTGTGTGTGTGGAGGGGGGGGAGTATGAACCTAAGTTCTCGAACTATAGATTATGAGAGAGTTTACACATTTCATGCATCCTGTTTCAAAGAAAACTAACTCTAATAATTGAAATCTCTCCCAATGCTCAAGTATTTTAATAAAGCGTTTTAAATTAAAGTAACCTTCAAACTATTTTCTTAGTTCTCAGAAGGAATAAAAAAAGAAACGACAATGTCTGGTTCTTTCCTATTGCTTTCTATGGAATTAATGTCTCAGTCAGCCCCGCAGTGTGACGTCATACTCGGTACCTCCAGGCCTGTTCGAGTATTCCGCGAGACTCGGCCCATGCCTTGCTTCAGTCAGTAGTCTTCAATCAAGTCAACAGCTTGGCACGTGACTCGCGCTCAAGGCCGTATTGGTTATATTGTACTCAATGTTTTTAAAGAGCTTTGTTGACTGTCACATGCTTTGAAATAGACATGTCTCTCCTCTGAGTTGTTCGTGGGCGGTGAGTTAAAACTTGTACGAAAGCGTATTGTTCAACTTGGGAGCTCAAGTAACAATAACATATTTATCGCTGTAGACATTTTCTTTACTGTTGGGTTGTCGGAAATGTTATCTAATGACATAGAGAACATGTAGGCCTATTCTATTTTCTCAAAAAATAATTGTAGAGGATCTACTTGTTGGTGATTTATACGCGGAAAGCGGATTGATTCTTGCTTAGTCACTCTTGTATTTTGTGTAGCTAATTTGGAAATTTTGTAACTAAATCTAGGATCATTTATATCTTTGAATGTTTTGCAAATTTTTAACATTAATTTAACAAATAAAATTTATAACTTCCCTATTCATGATGTAAGACTTTGCCATTCTCCCCCCCCCCCGCCTCTTCCGTAACTACAAAATCGCAAGTGGTAAAATAGGCGCTTAGCCTTTTCGAGTTGACTTAGATCACTTGAAGACACTTAATAAGGGAAAGAAAATAAAGGTTTACGTAATTTTCAGACATCTTTTTCCTTGAAATCACGAAGTAAAATAAAAATAGAGCCACTTTTATGCAAAGAAAGATTACTAAATTTAAACTGTTGCGCTAAAGTGTCTTGAAGCGGCTGCCGCTACAAAATGAACATTACCATCTGCAGTAGTGAACATAAAATTCTCGCACGATTAAAGTTGTTGGAAAATAAAATAATGGCTGATCAAAGCACTACAATTTATTTTAAAAAATTAAAATTTTTTTGTAAACGTTTTCACCGACTACCAAAACACTCGGCTTCCTCAGACACACTAAATCATATACACAACACAACCTTCAGTGAGACAGTTCCGTGGTTCCTGATTGGCTCTTATCAGAAGTTCCCAGCCAATCCCGTACCGACTACAAAAAGTGAATTTTTAATTAACCCCCCCTCTCCTGCTCCTACTACCTTTATCTTACAAAATCAAATTAAGCCCTTTTCCTCTTCCTTCTTGTACAAACTATTTAAATAAGAAAAAATAAAACAAAATAAAATAAAATAGAAAATAAATAAAATAAAATAAGCAATAAAATAAACAAAACTAATTATACAATAAAAGAAAAATAAGGAACTGTCTCACTGAAGTGTCTCACTGAAGGTTGTGTTGTGTATATGATTTAGTGTGTCTGAGGAAGCCGAGTGTTTTGGTAGTAGGCGAAAACGTTTACAAAAATTTTAATTTTTTTAAAATAAATTGTAGTGCTTTGCTCAGCACATTATTTTATTTTACCTTTGGTATATAAAAGCAAAGCTTTCGTATGGAGAATATCAAAGTTGTTGGAGTTCATTCTTCACGTGTATTAGGAACCATGATCACTGAGAGAAACTGATGACATTGACGAGATGGAAGTGGGAGTTCGGAACTTTCAAATTTCTCATTCCTGGCGTCTATTACTATGCTATTTCCGTGGAGGAGTGAGATTTCTATCGAAAGCCACATCCAAGCATTCGCCTGGTTGAGTAGGTGAGGACCGAACTCCAGCGTTTTCTGAATTCAGCGATGTACCTATTTGACTACAGCGAGTGGGTTCATGTTTTGAATTTATCTACCAGAAGTTAACTGAGGTAAGCAAGTGGCGCAGTTCGTAGAAACATATTTGTCAACTTTGTTTTTCAATATTATTCTATATTTTCAGGGGGAAAAATGTAATTTTTATTTTCTTTCACTTTTCACTTCCCTAACGTTTTTTTAAACACTGTCTATCCATTTCTTTATGCCACGCTTCGCCACTGAAAGTAAAGTACAATCAACATACTAAAAAGAAGGAAATAAAGATTCACGGAGAGACAATAGCCATTTTTAATGTGTATGTTTACCTAGGACAGCTAAAAACATCGAATGCAAAGTTGACTGATGAAATAAATAGAAGATGTGAAATGGCGTGAAACTTGTTTGGACAACTACACTATTTTCAAAATCAAACTACCAATCTGTCTCAAGCGTGAAGTTTATAATCAAGGTGTCTTACCTGTAATAATGTACGCGGCTGTGAAACTTGGACATTGAATGCGCAAACGACTCAAAGATTGAGACTCACACAAAGAGCAATGGAGAGATGCATGCTAGGAATAACTAGGAGGAACAGGAAGACAAATTAATAGATTCGCGCACAAAGGTAGAATATATAATCAAGACTACGAAGAAGGTAAAATGGAGATGGGTTGAACACATAGCTAGACGTACAGATGGAAGATGGTCGACAAATGTACTGCATTGTATTCGGAGAGAAAAGAAACGCCCGAGACAAGTCCAAATGCAAGATGGATAGATGAAATCAAGCGTTTCTCAGGAGCTACATGGATGAGGATAGCAGCAGACCGAGATATATGAAAAACAAAGGGGAATGGATAGAAAACGGCTGAACATAATAATGCGCGGGTGTCCTAAAGGCTACGCAACCCGCACGTTCACAGTACGTTGCACAAAATATAGCCCTGTATATTAGGAAATTTAAATATATATATATATTAACAAACGAGAATTCAACCATCTGTCGGCCAGGTTTGGAAAGGATGTTGCCAGAGTCGGTGAATTTTTATTTACAAACTATATATTTCTGCATAAAACCCATGTATGTAACTGGTCGGAACATTTCTCGCGGCTGTCTGCATGGCTGCTTATCGAACATTACAAAGAAACTCCCAATCTGAAAGCTTACAAGCTTTGTAGAAGTGTATTATTTGTGGTGTACTCCGAAAATTTAGTTTTATCAATATTAGAATGAACTCTGGCAACACTTTTGATGGAGACTGATATGAGGGTTTGTGTGTGTGTGTGTTTTTTTTTTACCCCTGTCTACCTCACTATGCCATTTTCAATGAAAAAGAACCATGTCGAAATTGTCCAGAAAAAATAAAAACTTCATTGCACCTAGCAACCGTGGGAAAAATGGAAAATCAGTTCTTCCTTCTTTCACTGTTTCCAAGTAATTATAACTACTGATATTCAGAATTTTCACTTTAAATTTCAGGGTTGATAGATTTTTTGAAAGAAGGGTGTTTGGTAATCTCAGCCCAGAATGGCACAAAGAAGTTAAAAAAAAAATGTCATTAATCCCTAAAGAAATCAATAAAAAGAAAAACTTTTACAAATAATGTGGAAGTAGGAGGCAAAAGCGAATACATTTTCTTTTGCAATATGTAAATAAAATTTAATTATTACTCACCTAAAAGAAAACTGCGATTTGTATTCCAGTAGGTATGTAGAAACGAACTAATGCGATGTATAGAAGCACTATTGTGGAATAAAACTTTGGAAACACTTCATTTCTTCTACAATTGTATGAATTAACATTTGGAATAAGTCTAACGTGCAAAGAGAAGAATTAGACTATCCTGATATGAATAAGTGAGACTCCGTTTTCATACTAAACTAGTTCACAGGGTTCATTAGAAGTGAAGCAATGTAAACATGAAATCACCTACCTGGCAACTCTGAAGCCTGAACTAGTTTATAAATAAACACTGTCGTTATACAGACGAGCGGATGATCATATCGCTGCGAATGCGTGTTTCTTTCATGATTTTCACCAAAAATCCCTCGAATTTATTGAAGAAAGAATTGTACTACATTTGATTAAAAAAGCAGAACACACGTAAGCTGTCAAGGCACATTAACGGTACACTTCCGCTTTCACCGTGGAAACCAGTTTTCGTGCAGCATCATATATAGAGTCAGCCCTGCGACTAGCAGAGTAGCAGAGCAGGCAAAAGCGAGAAACAAGTACCCTTTTCAAGGCTGTTCTGCAGCCAGCTGGCCAATTGAAGTTGTGAGTGACTTAACATTTAGTAGAGTAGCCAGGAATGCGAATTTTTCTTCTTTCTTTTTTGTTAAAAAAGGAAGAAGTCATTCATAAATAATGCAGCGACTTTCCAAACAAAAGTGTATACAAAAGACACAGATCCTGTTCATCGCATACAAATTTAAATGACCTTTCTTTTCTCTTTGTTAAATGCAATGCTTTATGTTTTTCTCAATAGATGTCAGCTATGAAAACGTATTGATTTGTAGACCTGCCTAGTAGACTGAAGACTCAGCAGTGTTGTCAGTTGGCAGAATATTTCCCGAAAAACGGGGAATTCGGACCACTGGCTGGAATTTTTTGTTAAAATACAACAAAAATGAGAAAATTTGTAGTTCTGGACGAATTAAAATTATAATTTCTTCGCTGGAATATTTTTCTGTCTGTCTCCCTCTCTCCGTTTCTGTGTGTGTTTGCTTCATCCACTTATCCGACGAAAATAAATCTTATCTTTAATTGGTGGATACAGTAAACTGAAGACACCAGGAAAATTTGTCTACATCGTTGTACGGTTGAGCTATTGCGTTGTTATATATTCTGCAGCAGGGTTTTGAAAGATCGTTCTTCATAATAAACATTGGCCGATATGGTGCTATTTTGTTCAATCTGCTATTCATCCATTATTTTAATATACTTTACGAAGGATTACATAAGCATATTTCTGAAAGATGAGAATAAAACGAGAACTTAAATAACATATTTGTTGTACTTTCTATGTGTATTCTTTGTTTTGTGTTAATTATTTAATCAGCATTTTCATTTTGATTGAGAAAAATGTCATAGCTGCAAGGAATATAACAAGAACATAGCCACAAACAAAGAATGTATAAAGAAATCGGATATTAATTATGTCGACTTAATAAAGTTTAGATTTCTTATTAACGTACATTTCGAAGTAAACTGCAAGATTCACCCCGTGCATATACACATAATTTCAATTTTAATTTATTCTTTCGCAAAATTTGTAATCTAACGTATGTTCGTCGCTATATAAAATAGATTTCATATCAAAAAATAGAAAACAGTTCCAACGTATTTATGCAAAGAGAACTATTTTCTTTTAAAATGAGATATCAGTATTCTAATTTAATATTAAACGAGAAGATACAAATTTCTAAAGACGATTAGTGTGAAACCGGCATGTTTTTATTTTCCATTAAATGCAAACGCTAAAATTTCACTTTAAAAAATATATGTACATAGATAAGAACGTTAAAAAAAAAATAGTATACAATTTCTTACTGTGTAGCATTGAAAATTTGATGTTTTACTTGGCGGGATATGTTGCATCTGATCGGGACATTTTAGGGTTTCGGACGGGAAATTTGCTCTTACGAAACTGACAACACTGAGACTTAGTAGAGGGAGGGTCAGAATGGACACAGAACAGAAGCGCAACAATTCAGAAGTTAGCTCGTGTCAATGAAAATGACAATGAGTCTGTTTATTTAGAATTTGAAATCTTGATTTGGTTTGAGTAGTGTAGTGATCCTCAAACCTTTTTCAGCTCGCGACACGCTGTTTTATTGTGTGTGATATAACGACTCATCGCGAATATAGAGAACCGTCCAAAACAAGAAGTCTTGCTCACCATATGTTTTCTTCAATACCACAGACATGTGGAAGGAATCTCTGTTGTTTCTACTTTCTAGCCAAGCGTTGACACTTCTCTCTTTACTATTCTTCCATTTCTTTCTTTTTTTCTTCTTCCTTCCTTTCCCTCTTTGGCGGAAGTCAGACACTGCAAGAAGACGGTGGTTATATTCCCTCCCAAGGGCGCCGATTTCTGTGTAACTTTGGGGGGGGGGGGGATTCAGATATTTTTTTGTTGCCAGATAAGGGTCTAAGAGGGCACATGTGATACAAATCCAATTCAGATTTTGCCAAATATTGTATATTCATTAAAAAAAATACACATACATATAGTCATTATGAAGGTTTCTCCAGGCCCAACTATTACAGAATTTAACTATGTTTGTATAACGTTAAAACAATTTATTATGTTCTAACTAATAAGAACAAAGTTTCTGCTGTTACTAGAAAATAAACTTAGGAAATAACAGAAACTGATGTTAGTCTATGAACAGGAGTTATTCAGGTTTTCCAAATGTGATTCTCTTTCTGTCCGGCTCAGCCTTCCACCGCAATACTGCTTTATTAGACAAATATTGTTTTTCTTCTTTTAATTCTCTGTTCTCGATCTCGACAGGCATGGTTCAAGAAGAAGCTTCTGTCTCACCTACAATGAGAAAAAAAATATTTGGACAAGTTGAACAAAGAGGAAAAACAGACTCATAACACGCAAAACGTGGCCCATTTCGAAATCTCTTGCCCTTTTATGATAATTTGGATACGTTAGATAGAATGCTATAGAAATAACTACTACTCGATACACCTGTAAGGTAACAGGCAACGAAAGAGTGATAACTACGTAAATTCATTGTCAAATTTATTTGGACAACCTCATACTACTCTCGAAAGAAATATTTTAGGTACCATGTTGTGTACAAAAGCACCTGCGTCGTGTATTGAAGCAATCCACACCGTGTCAGTTATACAGAAGCAGCATGTGGAACAAAGTGAGTTGAACAACATTGGAACTGCTTACTTTAATTTCAAATTACGTGCGGAAGGTAAAAGGTACTGAGACATAGCCAAGCTTATTGGAAAGCCATGCTCTAGCGTTGGATACATCATAAAGAAACATAAAACAAAATAATTATTGGGGATTCGTTCTGGTCAACCAAGGAAACTAACTGCCGGAATGAAATCAACATTCTTCATTCTGTGAACAAAACTAAAAAATTAGTGATAAGATTTGGCTACTTCACTTGCCTAGGATATGTAAGTTAATGTTACAGATGTGTAGATGTGAACAAAAAAAAATGGGATTTAGAAGATGTGTAGCCAGAAACAAAACACATATCAGAAGAAATTCTAACTTCCCCAAAAATATTTATATGAGGTTTTTTTTTTTAAAGGATGAGACTAAGATAAACTTGTATTGTAGTGATGGATATCAGGACGTGTGGCGAAAGAAGAATGAACCTTTCAGAAAGCAAAACATTGCTTCAATTGGTAAAAATGTTGAAGGGTCTGTTGTGATTTGGGGTTGTGTAATTAATTACTAATGGATTGGCCAGCATTCATACCCTGGATACACATCTTTTAAATCCCAATTTTTTCAATGAATTTTGGATTGTTTGTGGTGTAACATTAACTTGCATCCTAGGCGAGAGAAGTAGCCAAATCTTTAGCACTAATTCTTTGAGTTCTATTCACAAAATGAAGAATGTAGGTGTCATTCCGCGCAGTTGGTTTTCTTGGTTGGCCAGAATAGATTCTATTCCGCAATAATTGCTCTGTTTTATGTTTCTTTATAATGTATCCAACGGTAAAGCATCACTTGCAAACAAATTTGGCTTTCCTGACGCGGTATGGATTGCTTCAATACACTACATAGACTGCTCTTGTACACAAAAGGATACCTAGAACATTTATTTCGAGAGTAGTATTGGGTTGTCCAAATACTTTTTTTTTCTATGAATTTACGTCGTCTTCACTCTCTCGTTGCCTGTTACCTTATGTGTATCGAGTGATAGTTAGTTCTATAGTATTGTATCTAAGGCATCCAAATTATCGTAAAAGGGCAAGAGATTTCGAAATGGTCCGTGTTTTACGTGTGATACAGTCTGTTTTTCCTCTTTGTTGAACTTGTGCAAATACTTTTCTTACCCGCTGTATATAGTTTCCCTACTTATATGTTGTATTAGAAACTCAACATTACGGTATTAACGGTAAACAATAATTGCATCCAAACAGTAGTTTGACGGATATATTTCCTAGTGCAAGTCTACTCCTACTTTTGTGTGAGTTCTTCTTGTCGCTTATTATGTTAGTATATGACAAAATCACGATGAATGATCCTTAACCCTCGGAACGCCAAGATGAGTCATTCTCGACCTTTGTATATTTCTCGTATCAAATAAAGTACTTGTTCAAAATCAAGGTATTTTAGAATATGGGTGTATTCATTGTATTGCATTTATTGCATTGTATTGTATTTATTTATTGTAATTTATTTTCTCAAGTAGATCCTACAAAATAATGAAAAATACAGAAAAATGAAGACATCATATTAACCTTGTAACCATTTTCATGGCTGCACAAAAATGAAGGTACCATGAGTCTCTTACTTATTTACACATATAAAGTACTACATATAAAATTACCAGAATCAAACTACCTTACTCTCTCACTCTCATATGTAAAGCACACCGTATCTGTTGTATTCTGATTCATGCAAATGAAGCTATTACATTGCTGACAGTATGCGGAGCACTTGTCTTTACCACTACACAAGCAGCATCGTCCACGTTTCTTCGCTCCTTGACTGAGAAATTATAAAGTGTAGGTCGTTTGGAAAGAGACGTGTGATCATTAGAACAGACAACAACTTGTTATGTTAATATAAAATGACATTTAAAAATAGTTACACAAACCGCCAAGATTGGGTCAAATTGACTCATGCTTGATTTTCTTAAATTATTACACAATAAATACACGGGTTTAACGTCATTTTCTACCATATGATTTTTGGACACGTACGTGAAGAATACACAGAATTTCACTCTTCCATTTAATGACTAATGGACGAAAATAATATTTTGACTGTATGGGTCATTTATGACCCGATCTTGGCGTTCCGAGCGTTAAACGACAGAAAATACGTTTTCATTTTTTCTTTTCTTTTCTTACTAAATGGTCTTTATTGATGTTATGCACGAAACTCCAGAAACAACACAAGCAATGCACGAATTAACTCCTTTAGCCAGTCGAGAGGTACGTGATGTAATTTATATAAGTACTGTAGCACACAAGTTTCAGGGAGGAATTTATCAATGAAATATATTTTCCAAAGGGAGATAAGCTGAGTAGAAAGGGAAAACGAATTACCATGTACACTGCAAAAAATAGCTGTGTTAATTCAACACAATGCGGTGTCCCAGCGTGACTACCACTTTTGTGTGTTAAATCAACACAAAAGACGGTGTTGATTTCGGTACAGTGAAAAAAAAAGTTACGGCTAAAGGGAGATTTGAACACGTGTTTCTCAGTTAAAATTCGAGCGTCTTACCGACTTGGCTAAATCGTCAGACAGGAAAGGCACTAGATGCAAACGATATTTAATGAACAATATTTTAATTAAACGACTACGCTATATTTAAACAGTGTATGGGATCAAATATATGTTGCTGAACCCCCAAAACAAACTATGTTACTTGCACGATTTATCCAATTGTTTAATCACTTCCGATTTGTCAATTGAGAAAAAGAATTCCCATTCATTGAGAATATTCTGTTTCTATAAAAGCAAGCAAGATGGCGATAGCCAAACACTTGAACAGCACTACTGCTTTCTTATCGTAACAACATGTCAAATTCTGCGCTTGCTTTCATAGAAATGGAACATATTCTCAATAAATGGGGAATGTGATCCCTAATTGACCAATGAAAAAATGATTAAATCATGGCATAAGTCGTGAGAGTAACTTTGTGTGTGTTTGGGGTTCAGCAACATTTTTTTTATCTTTTATATTGTTTCAATCTAGTCTTCTTTCAGTCTTACGACTTAGCGAAGTCGGTAAGACGCTCTACTTCTAACTGAGCAACCCATGTTCAAATCTAGCTGAAGCCGTAATTTTTTTTTCTCCCAGTACCGAAATCAACACCGTGTGTTGTTATGTTGATTTAACACACAAAAGTGGTAGTCACGCTGGGACACTATTTTTTACTGTGTACTGTAGAAATAGGAGAACCAACTTCACCTTATCATTTGTCCGCCGGGATCGGCCCTCCTCCTGTGAGAATGACATTCGATCTCTTTCGCCACTCATGTTCAAATGTTCAATGGAAAACGATATGACCACCTTCCGCTTCTGCCATCTGCTTCGAGAAAGTGGCAACGTCAGAGAAAATTTGTTGTCGGAATCTTTCTGGCGGTGGTGTCAGTGTTTGGTTAACCGCAACTGATAGGGGGTCCGACACCTTCAGGGAAGGCTTTTATGATCTAGACCCTACAATAGCATTGCGCCCATCCAACGTGTAGTTTAGATTCTCTTTGTCGTTAAGTTAGTGCAGACATAAAGTTTTTCTCGAAAAGTGGCAAACGAGTGAAACCTTCAGGCAGGGTTACCAGACGTCCTCCTTTTGGAGGACATTTCCTCCTGTTTTCATCTTTCCTCCTGTCCTCCTTGCTTTTCTAAATATCTTGAAATGTCCTTCATTCTCTAGTAACCAGGTTAAAAAGTTTTGAATTGATTATATTCGTTGTGATTAAAATTCTGAATAATAATAAAATGTCCGTTAATGAAATATGAAGCAAAATAATGGTTCGTTATTTGGTAACCACTTTCCATTATCATTAAATTTTATAGGAACATAATAATAATAATAATAATAATAATAATAATAATAATAATAATAAT
>JAGDQP010016466.1:0-29244 GCA_022664845.1 Lepisma saccharinum
GGAAGATGGTAATTGGTCGTCAAGACGTCAATCCGTTGGAAATACCTTATTATATAATTTGTGTCAGTTTGTTGCTGTTCTTAAAATGAGCGTAATAATCTAAGTACTAATATTTTCAAATTCAAGGTATTGCTTTATTGATTAAGGAGGATGGAAAAAAAAAAAGTGGATTTGCTTTTCTCTTTACTTATTACCCATGAACTGAAAATTTCCGAAAAAGCGGAAAAAGGAAACATTTCCGGAAAGGCGGAAAACGGAGAAATTTCCAGAAAGGTGGAAAACAAAAAATGTCAATTCAGAGAGGGTAAAGAAAAATATGAAAAATAAACTTATGTCTATGTTGGATAAAATATTATTGCTTAAAAGAGCATTAATAGAATCTGTTTTTAGCAAAATTAAGAATCAAGCAAAAAAAATTGGGGCCCAGTCTGCTCCCTCTTCGATTTCAGGACTTGAACTACAAAATTACCCATGTTCCCCCGGTGCAATTTCCAAAATTTTGGTACCGTCGTGTTTGTCTCGTCACACACTACAAGAATCAAGCAAAAAAAATTGGGGCCCAGTCTGCTCCCTCTCTTCGATTTCAGGACTTGAACTACAAAATTACCCAAATTACCCATGTTCCCCCGGTGCAGTTTCCAAAATTTTGGTACCGTCGTGTTTGTCTCGTCACATACTACAAGAATCAAGCAAAAAAATTGGGGCCCAGTTTGCTTCCCTCTAACCGAGATTCGTCCTTGAACGCCGCAGAGTGTTCGCAGAGAAACCGCAGCATGTGTGAACTGTTTGTGCAGCTGCCGCACGGTCGCCTCAAGGCTCCTGCACTGCATGTGTGAACTGGGGATAAGCTGGCGAGAGCATTCGCTCTACTAGAGGGATTTAGCTTCACGCTACGACACTGTCCGACAAACTTAAACTGGATAGACATATACACTCGTCACATGGATGAGGATAAGTTACAAGACATGGAAACTGATAGTTTATTCGATATTCCACATAAAATAGCTACAATTACAAATGAAGAACAAAGAGAACAAGGAAGAAAAGTGATGGATACACAGATGATGCACGGAATGAGATCACCTAGAATTTACAAGAGGAAAATGGAGATAACATTCAACTTCAGTTGACCGGCGTGCTTTTTGAAGATTTAGATATTAAATCTGCCCAAAGACAGGACCCCTTTTTTTGAAAAAATTATAGAAACCCTGGAAAATCCTAATCAAGAAACAAACTAAAAAATTTTGAGGGACTCTAAATACTTTAAACTAGTGAATGCATTTTATGGAGGATGCCCAATACGCGCAATACGAAGCAACTTTGTATACCACAGAATTTAAGAGCTTCTTGGTTTGAATCAATACCAGGACTGCTAATCATTTAGGTTATGACAAGACCTATCTTTCCGCATCCAGAAAGTATTACTTCAAAAATTTGAAACAATACTTGTCAGCACGGATTCGTCAATGCAACATTTGTCAAAAGAATTAAACTGTTGCTCAGTTACCTCAGGGTGAACTCCTACACTTAGAAGTACCTCATGCATTTACATGATATCAATTGGACTCAAGCGGGGTTTACCCCGTGTCATATAACGGCAATAAATACATCATTTCAGCCATATGCGAAGGTTGCCGTTACCTTATATCTCAAGCTGTACCAGATATTAGTGCTAAAACAGTATGTAATTTTATTTACAAACAAATAATACTTCGATTTGGGATACCTATGACTTTAAAAAGTGATAGGCATATGTCGTTTCGCAGTGCCCACTACAGAGTTACATGCAACCTTATGGGAATAACTCCATACAGATGTTTAGCATATCAGTATATCGTAATAGCAATTATTGAATCTACACATAACTTGATCAAAACAAGAATGTCTGAACAAGGAAATTACCACCGCACGTGGGATATACACTTCGATGAATCTGTTTTGTATTAATCAATCAATAAGACCTTCTATGTGATACTCTTAAAATTATGTAGCCTTAGGTTTTGAACCTAGAGATATAGCAGACAGTAAATTTGATATGGTTTGTGAAACTCCAGATAATGTTACTCGCCTTCGTAACATGCAACACGCAAGACAATTAGTAGTCAGGAACTTGGAACTTGACCACGAAAGGCAGAGGAGATTTTATGACAGAAGACATCGGCAGCATGAGTATCAAGTTAATCAACTAGTATTTGTTTACAATCCATTTTTCAAGAAAAGTAATGCGAAAGCTTTCACGTCTCCTTTCCAAGGACACGGTATTATCTTAAAGAAGCTTCATAATAATGCATACCAGGTTAAAATGAAGGATAAATGCGGAAACTCTATTACAGAAGATATTGCTATTCAGAGGTTATGCCCTTATTATCAAGATGTACATTATTTAGAGAAATATGGTGTTGAACACACAACAACGGACGAATAAAACAAGTTACATGGTTTCTCCTTAAAAAAAAACAGTAAAAAGTGATGAGATAAAAAGAGAATAGGTTTTCTCCACAACATAAATATTTTTTTCAAACACTCCTAGCCCCTTCGAGTGATGATTCGAAAAAAACAGTCGAGTTGTTCCCGACTGTAAAGGAATACTGATTTGATTAAGCATTGGAGGAAATGCCATGTTTTCTATTTCCCCCTCCAACTTTTGTATCATCTGTCGATCTGGTTAGAGGTATTTTTATTTTTTAAAGAATGCCCTCTTTCTTAGAGAAGTATTTAAGCTTTTCGTTATAAAAGTAATACACGTAGAGCGCACGCGTCTACTTAAGTTGTAATATATTTTGCTCTAAGTCACAGCAATGCGTTTTTACGAAAACTTAAAAAGGGAAGCTCCAATTGCTTTTTTTCTTTAAATTACAGTTAAGATATTTGCTATGAGTTGCTGTCTCTTTGTTTTATGTATATAATACTGTGTATAATATAGTCTACTGTATTACAGGCAATTCAGTATAGATTTTTTAGTTATGTAAGTACTATATAAGAAATAAGAATGCTGCATTCTTCTTTGATAGAAGACAGTCAACGTAGAATAGTAGATTAAGGTTAAGTGATGCCGACATAAAAACTATGTCTTTTCTTCTCTTTTCCTGCAAGTTATGTCACAATGTGACACGTTTGTGCATTACACAACAAACGATATTTGTTTCTTACAAGCATAAACGAATACCAGAGAAAATAAAGAAAATAAAAGCATATTCAAATACTTAAGTAGGTAAATAAATTATAGTTACCTTAATAATAGCACCATTTCAGTCGCCCGTATTCAATTTTGCTTCGAAGCGCGGCAGACAAGACTGTATCTACAAAATGGTATAGACGTTGATGGAGACGAAACCCAAACTTGCGCATCAGTGGACGCAAATCTTCGAAACCAATTTCTAGGTTCTCGTAAAGCCTTCGAACAGTAGCCTCACTTTCGGCCGAAAAGATTTCGCACAGCACGTATTCGTTAGCGATTTTTGTACAAAACCGGGCTATTTTTTCGCCAACAATATAGGAGCGTATTTTCTTCTCGTAGCTTGCCATTCTAAGCTCACAATACAAGTAAACCTTTTTTTATTAATAGGCATTACAGCAAATGGCAACTTGATACCTTTGAGACCAATCTCACACATCACACACATAAGTGGATGGTAATTTATACTACAGTATGCTACATCAGCATTATTTGTAGTAGCTAATATTATAGAGAGAACATTTTAGCAAGAGACTTTTCTCATTTTTATTTAAGAATATATTTACTATTAAGATGTTATAAATTTACTTCAGCAAATATCATTATAATAAGTTTTTGATAAAAAATAAGATCTAAAGCTAAAACTTGCTTTCTTTTCTTTTTTTCTAGAGTAAAAGAATTAAAATGGAATACATTTTTATAGTAGTTATAACATTAGACTATACATTTTGTATTATGTATAAAAGAATCAAAGCTCTAGAAAATAACAGTCACTAAGTTTTTTTTATCTTCTCTATTATTTTCAGAGAATTACATTAAAAATCGCTTTGATGACCCTGACCATATGATTAGTGTGCTTTATACTAATTATTCTAGCCTTTTTATTTACAAGGCTGTATAAATTTAAAAGGTCTAGAAGTAGTAAAATAGAACGATCTCAAATTGAACATATAGGTCTTAACTTTAACTCTTTTTCTACACCTGTAACTTCTTCTCAGGAACAACATACTTATGATGTTCCTTCTATCTCCTCTACTGCTGATAAACACATATACGAAACCCCAATTACTACTCCTTCAAATGACAAGAAACAAATTTCTAGTATAGCCTCGATTTCGACAACTGTGCCACGATCTTATCATCCTCCAGACTTTCCTCTTAAGAAAAAAGAAATACTACTATTGAAATTCGACAACCCAAAAAACCACAAACCTTATATCTTCTCACTGGAAGACATGACATCAAGTGAATTCCCATCCATCATATTATGAAAGAAAGTGCTCACACACATATTCAAAAGACTCGCCCAGCTTACAATGGGCGATCATCTTATTTCACTTTTATGGACTCAATCATGGGAAGTCAGCTCAAGAGAAATAATTCCTCTACACCAAGCAACATCAGCACCCAATGGAGAACTTAAAACAACATCAGAAGACATTGCAGCACCTACAGATTTTACTCCCTTACTTCATATGCGGAACAAGATATTACTGGAGCATTGAAGTTTTATGTCGTATACATCACAGTGTTTATTTTATTATCATCTCCCATTATTATTTTTACATATATATCATACATGCCTTTTATTATACAGTGTGGTGAACAGTGTTTTATACAGGCATATACGACGCCTTATATATTTTTTCTCATGTTTATAGTGATAGTGGTGGAAGTGCAATAATATATTACATATTTTTTCTTATCTTATATCAAGACGCCATAGGTGAAGGTACCATATCATACTGATACGGTGGATAGATATACAGGGTGTGTCCGGAAAGTATCGGGACTGCTCTCAGATTAAACCCATTTATTCACATTTGTGTACAATGAACTAGAATTCTTCAAAATAGGTCCCGTAAGCATCAATACACGCTGCCAGCGTTTTTTTTAAATTTTATAGGACCCCTGGAAATCTGCAACCGAAATACTGTTGAGGCATCTGGTCGAAGCTTCTTGCACCGCTGCAATCGTGTCGAAACGCCGTACTTTTAGGGCTTCCTTGATGCGGGGAAACAGAAAGAAGTTACACGGAGCGAGGTGGGACTGTAAGGTGGTTGCGGTAGCGTTGCCACGTTGTTTCTGGCAAAAACTAGCGACGTGTGACTGGCCGCATTGTCATGAAGGAGGGTCCAATGGTGGGCGATCTCCGGGAAATTTACCGGTAAAGGTCTGCCCGGCAGGTACAAACTCCTTGTACACTAAACCTTTCGCATCGAAAAACACAATTAGCATGAATTTGACGCCAGACTTGCTCATGTGATCTTTCTTCAGTTATGGAGACTGCTTCGTGTACCACTCCGCACTTTGGCGCTTGCTTTTCGGGTCATACTCGAAGATCCACGTTTCATCACCAGTGATAACAGTGTCTACAAAATTTGGACCCTCTTCCAAACGTGTAACCATTTCTGCAGCAACAGCCACACGCCGTGCCTTCTGCTCATCCGTCAAAACTTTGGCAACGGTAAAATATTAGAGGGAGAGGGAAAGAGAGAGAAAAAGAAAAAGAAGAGGAAGTAAAGATAAAAATATGGAATTTAAACGTAGTAAAAGAAGTTCAGTTCCCACACTATAGAGCTCACTTCCCATAAATCTAACAGCAAGATAGAAGTGACTTTTGGACTTTATATTTGTTCAGAGCTCTTCGAATGTATAAAGGGTGCTTCAAAAATTCATTAAGTCACTTTCAAAATGGAAACCAAACATGGTGGTCAGATTAAATACTCATGATTTCCAGTGAAACACCAGTGTTTTGAGACACATCTAGGATAATGTTAAAAGTGTAACATTCTTTTTTTGCACGGGTTTAGGTTGCAAATTCGGTGAAGCTTATTAAATATACTGGTTCGGAATACTTTGTAATAAGGGATTCCGCCAGGATTTTCAGATTGGGGTGTGTAAAGTCAAAATTGGGAGGGTGTAGGTAGCTTTTCAATGTTTCTGTCTACTTTTGACCGTGAAATTAAAGTTAAAATTGGGGATACTCTCGAGGATTTGGGGCTGACACTCCCCCAGGGACCGGAGTCTGGCGAAATCACTGATTGTAAGAAACCCAGTAGATACCATAGGCCATACCTTCTATTCCACACTATGAATGCAAAGTGAACTTAAAGAGAAAATTAATGAATGATAATTTTTCTGCTTAATTTCTATCAGAAAGAGCCAAGATTATAATTCCAAACTGTATGAAAACGAAAAGTTACAAATGTTCAAAAGCAAAATTAGCATGTTCCTTATACGCATAGTAAACTATACATGTTCCACATTGCAAACGTGGAAAGAAGTAACACATGTAATAATATGTTGATAAATCAGAGCATGGAAACGAATTTGGTGCCAAACTAATCTAAAAATAATTCTACTCTTGAAATAGCGAAAAAAGGGGGGCATTTGTTAATCATGTCTTAAAATTTATCAGTTCTGGACATGCCACTATATATTCCACCTATTGCGGAATATAACGTTCTAATAATTACAACACTAATGAACTAGTGTGTATAACAATTCGCACAGATGGAATGAACACGGCAGAGCTGAAACGGGTTACTGGCTGTCGGGGGATGCTGGTCAAGTTTTGTACTTTGTCGCCGGGTGTAAAATTGGAACCCATTCGGACGTGGTGATTCGATGTAGATATAATAACCCGGAAGATGAAGGAAAGATTGTAATTATTTTTTGCGTTTGAACAGTGTTTATTTCAGGTGTGACCAGGACCAGAGATGTTACCCCGAAAACACGAAAAATACCACGCCGAAATTCCCAGTTAAATAGATTTTCCAGACCGGGTCAATCGGGTTACCACGTCACTCATGTTTGGGTCAGTCCCTATCACTGGGTCATCGAAAGTGGTCCCGAATTGGCTCTGGAACACGCACCTGAAGTGTGTGTAAAGGAAGAGAATAAATAAAGATAAATAGATTCAGAGAAGAAGAGAAAGACACAGCGAAGATACGATAGCAATACATCAAGAAAGAGAGAAAGATCAATGAAAAATATGAAAACTACATTATCATTATGCTAAACAGCACAAATACTGTTTACTCGGATTCTGACCAGTGATACTTCGTAAGTTCTCCGCAATCCGGAGATGAATCTTTGTTTAAATACTTCAGCGTATGCGAAAAAGAAACTGGCTGGTGGGGAATCGAACCCAGGTTTTCAAATTAGAAGTCCAGCGCGATAGCGATACTCTACGGGCTACTTTATCCAAAACGTGCTTAACAAATACTATAGTGTTTGTTTCTACGAATAATAAGATGAAAATGAGTACTTCATATTAATGTCATGTTCTTAACTGTCCTGGTAGCCCCCTGAAACTTAATTTGGACTTTTCCAACGAACATTCGTAAATCGTCTTCCTCTCTATAATGACTCAGGTGCTTCATTCCACAATTGGAAATATTCTCCGTTTTGTAGGAGAAGTGATGGTTAGATTATTCAAGATCGCTTTGAAAAATATCTTCAACTTGAACAGGATTTGAAGCAATGTTGGTTTCCTTTCGTACGGGAATGCTCAACGCGTTTCCTCTACTCCAGCTTGCCAACGAAAAAAAACGCCCATGAGTTGTGAAGTTCAAATGCGAGGAAAATGTAACATTGAGTATATGTACAATATTTTGTTTGTATGTATTCTGTAGTAAGTAAACACATGAGTATGCATGTCCTTTTTGTTATGTCGAATTATGAAATGAATATATTATGGCAGTTTTAGGAACAAATCCAGTTTAGGGAAAGTATTGTCACATTAAGTTACGATCATTTATTGTCTTTTATATTTAACGTAAACCAGCCTGAACGAAGCTAACATCACAAAAAAATATTATTAGCAAATGGAGAAGTTAAAACTGCAATTAAAAGTTCTAATACACTTCGTCCAATATGACAAGTTGAACGTAACACAAATTAAAACTTTTGACAGTTTTTCTTTAAGTATCAAATGCCGTCACTTGCAGGCGATTCGAACCTACAACCATAAGTTTTCTACCTCAGCAAGTGCCTAAGCATTGAATTTGATTCGGCATCATATGTCTATATTACGCTAACGTGTAGGTTTTTGTAGTTTTCCGAACGGACTAACTTACTCACTGAAGTCGCTTAGCATCAAAATTATCTCCACATTTTCAACTTCTCTGGAATAAGAAAAGAAAAAAACTACATGAACTTGCAATAATGTTCGCGTGTAGAACTTGCCTACTCGCGTAGCCCTCGTGGCCGAAGTCTTTCAGGCCGTTGGTTATTTTACACTCAGTCA
The DNA here is from genome assembly GCA_022664845.1 of Lepisma saccharinum. Classification (NCBI taxonomy): domain Eukaryota; kingdom Metazoa; phylum Arthropoda; class Insecta; order Zygentoma; family Lepismatidae; genus Lepisma; species Lepisma saccharinum. Next base: position 8,430 of record JAGDQP010016466.1, read on the forward strand.
ATTATAATCTGAGCGCACTCTTTAGCATCTCTTAGAAAGTTTAAGTTCAGAAATTGAACTATGTGGCAACCTTGCAACAACATGAGTGACCACTGCGAGGGTTTTAATACAATGAATGTATTAGTGCAGTTCTCGAGTACTAATCTTTGTGAAGAAATTAATGTTATATATCTAGTCGTGATGTAGCGAAATATATGTGAATAAAAGTAATTAGAACTTTTCTCTTGTTTTTATTGTTCATAAAATAATTTATAATACAGCGATGTTGCTATGTCTGTAATAATTAACGATGAAGTTTTGCTGATTCCCACTTGGGACGTTAAATACCGTTTTCGAAATTTTAAACAAATTATATAACATGGTTTTCACATGTATAGAATCTAGCAAAAAAGCAGTCAATAGAAGATTAACTCATAAATGCACGAAACATTGTAACTGAAACGAAAATCAGTATTATATAACTTTTACTTTGCTTTTATTTCAGTAAGAGTTGAGCTTAACGCTTGTCCATCTGATGTCTACGTGGCCGTGCTCGCTGCGTCGCGTTATTTTTTTCCTTTTCGTCCATAAATCTGGCGACGCGAGTTCGAATCCCAAAGCTTGCTCTTATATTCTCACAAAGCTCCGTCATCTATGATCGTATTGCATGGACGTAATATTTTGGTTCCTGTCAAATGCAAAGAAATCTGACAACGATTACCATTCCTTAAATAAGGGTTAACCATTTCAAGGTTTAGCCTAATAATTATATCGACAGTTTTAATAGTCATATCAACATGTTTAGAAAGGAACAGTTTAATCGAGGTCATATTCGCTGACGTCGAAATTGAGGTCAGTGACTCTCTATCTGCTTTACTGTAATTTAATCACTTGCATGAATTCTTAAAATGCAGAAGTCTAACCAAATGAAAAGCGTCTGCCAATTTTAAACACCAAATTAGAAACGACTGGATAAATCGAGATCACTGAACCCAGATTTGAAGTCAGTTTCTATCTACTTGTTTTCGTTTAGGTGCTATCCTTCACTACAGATGGAGGAATCAAAATTAAGAGGTCCAATATTTTAAGGTAGCTAACAGACATAGCATACCAGGTGGACAGGATAAATTAACGGAGCTTTCTTGTTCTTGCTCGATCTAAATCCACATTCTTCTCACCTAACGAATATCACTGGTTTCTTGATTTTGGTAAATTATACTATTTTAGAATTGTTTCTTTAAGTAAATTAATATCAGGCCACATTGCATGCACAAAGAATCAATTTTTGAGTAGTATAATAATGGTTCCAAAATACGAGCTGCATTCACCCTACTTTCTAAGGTAAGTTGGAGTTTTACAAATGAGGTTCGTGTATATTATTCCCCCAAATGCATCTAATCAAGTGAATAAAATATTTTACAATTTTGAAAGAAAATTATATTGGCGTACTTCAGGGTTTCTCAACGTGGAGGTCGCGACCCCTAAAGGGATCATGAGTTGTGTGTAAGGGGATCGCAAGAGAAGGTGAAAAAATTAATTTAGCTAGAGTTTGTAGGTTAAAACTAATAAATTTCGAAGATGATATTTTATTTTGCTTGTTGTTTATATAACTAGGGTCTACTATAATAATGTAATTTGTTGAATAGTTTTGAATAATGTAATTAGGATGTTTATTATCAAATACAGCATATCAACGGTCATGTTTTGAAATGTCATGTTCTTAGTTGCAGGATGAAAAAGGTTGAGAAACGCTGGGTAGGTGGAAAGCGAACCTATGATTCTCAGTGTGGGAAGTGCACATAGCTAATCAAGCTAATAACCACGCCAGTAATCTTTCGTTATCCAACAAATCAGCTTATTCTTATTGCTTGTTTGCTTACACACTCATTTCGCTTACTTGTGGTTTCCCCCTTTTTCTGAATATGATTGTATTCAGATATTGTATCGATGAGGTGAGGTCTCTTCCGGAGGTAGGAGTTGGTCTAGTGCTCCAACGCTCACCAGACATGTTGGGAGAGGAGAGCCGAAGCTTACAACTGTGATCGCCATTGTATTTTATTCACAACAACTCCCCAATTGTATCCTATTATGATTGACTTAAATATTTGCATAGTTAAAATTAATACAAAAAATTGACATCTATTTACAAAGTAGTTCTGTAAACATTTCATGTAACTGCCAGAGGAGGTTGAAAATGAGGAATAAAAATGTCGTGTGTGTATTGTGAAGTGTATGTTTTCACCTCCTATTATTATAACTACAGCATGGGATTTTCGAAACAGCGAATATTTCAATATAGGTTCTGACTCCTACATTCAATATCCAAGAAGATGATATAGTCACGGAAAAAGTATTACGGGAACAAGCATCTAGTTTTTTCTTTTAATTTAGCTCTTAGATATATACCCATAGCTTGAAACTGTCTCTTGCAGTCCCTTAAACATATCATAGCTTAGACATAGGTGAGTGTCTGGCCCATAAATATAAGGTAAAAGCACAAAACAGAAACAAACAAAGAAGATACTAAATATTATGTTCCTGAAATACGTTTTTGGGTCTCTTTACGCCGAGGGAAAATGTCCCTTATATATGCGAGGGACTTTCAAACCCACAGCACATGTTTGGCCATTAAATAGAAGTAACTGAATAAATACTCCCAGAGAGTACGCAATAAATATTGGCTCTACACAATAGAAATGGAGGTATATTCTCACTATATACCAGCATTATTCATTCCTGAATATTTTCAATACATGGCGTGTACATTTTATGTCAGTGTTCGCCTTCGGAAGATTTCTGGATTTTTGTTAACTTTCCAATTACATTTTAACTTTCTGCTACTACTATACTTTTTATCCTTGTAACGTTAAAATACAAGATTCGGCATATTTCTAATTACCTAGGAATTCTCCCGGAATATTAGGAATTAAAATGTAACAATCCTGGAATATCCTTCTTGCAAGGGAGTCATTTTAAACACATGCGTAGAATGAGAAACGAACTAGTTTAAAACACGTAAATATTCGTATCATAGAACTTTTGACTTCTGTTATGGGAAATACATTTTAAGAGGGGAAAAACAGAGTTTACTTCCATAATATTCAATGCTGTTCTACATGGAATATAAAATTGTCAGTTATTGGACATTTCACTGCAATAATAATAATACTTATTCCTATAAGCGTGACTTTGAACTTCCACGGCGCATAGAAACTGTATAAGCTGTTATTGTATATTTCATTTTTACTGGACATTTGTTATTTCGGATATTAGTGGGCACTAATTTGTCTATAAGTGATTGAATAAAGAAATTTTAGCGTGCATTTTGGTTTAAAGAACTAACAGAAAGAAGTTGGCTATTTCCAAAGATGAACTTAGTAATTCATGGCTTCTGTCTTTAGTTGGCAAAATGGAGTAGAGGTAAAGAGCCGAAATTTCAAGTACTAATGCAAACCAACATAGGGATAAATCCTGTTCAAGCTGTTTTTTTACAAAGCGGTCTTGAAGAATCTAATCATTTCTTCTCATAAAAAACGGTGAATCATTCAGACTGGAATCAAATACCTGAGTCACTCTAGTGAGGAAGACGATTTACGAACGTTAGTTGGAAAAGTCCAAATCCAGTCTCAGAGGGGTACCATTAAAGGCAAAAACACGTAATTGATCTGAAGTATCAACTTTTCATGTTATTATTCTTTGAAAGAAACAATATAGCATTTGTTAAGCACGTTTTGGATAAAGTCGCCTGTGGAGTATCGCTATCGTTCTGGACGTCTAATTCGAAAAGCCTGGGTTCGATTCTCCAACATCAAGTTTCTTTTTCGTATACACTGAAGCATTCAAACAGAGATTCATTTCCGCGTTGTAGAGAACTTACGAAGCATCACTGATCAGAATCCGAATAAACAGTATGTGTGTCGTTTAGCATATTGATAATATACTTTTCATGTTTTTCATTGGTCTTTCTCTCTTCCTCTCTTTCTTGATTTACTGTTATCGTGTCTTCGCTGCTTCTTTCTCTTCGTTTACTTCTCCCTCCCTCTATTCAATTTTTTTCTCTTAATTTACACACACTCTCTCTGTTTGTGCGTATTCCACAGCCAAATCCGGGCAACTTTCGATGACCCGGTGATAGAAACTGACCCAAACATGAGTAACCCGATTGACCCGGTCTCGAAAATCTATTTAACTGCAAATTTTGACGTCGTATTTTTCGTGTTCTCAGGGTAACATCTCCGATCCTGGGCACCCCTCAAATAAACACTGTTCAAACGCAATGAAATACTTAAAATTTCTCCTTCATCTTCCGGGTTATCAGATCTACATCGAATCACCGCGTCAGAATGGGTTCGAATCTTAAACCTGATGACACAGTACAAAAACTGACCAGCATCCTCCGACAGCCGGTGACCCGTTTCAGTTCTGCCGTGTTCATTACATCTGTGCGAATTGTTATACACACTAGTTCATTAGTGTTGAAATTATTAGAACGTTATATTCCCTATAGTTGGAATGCATAGTGGCATGTTCGGAACATATCAATTTTAAGTTATTAGTAGATAATACCTACCTTTTTTCGCTATTTCAAGAGAAGAATTCTTTTTATATTAGTTTGGCACAAAATTCGTTTCCATCCTCTAATTTATCAACATAATTTGTAACTTTTCATTTTCATAAAGTTTGGAATTATAATCTTGGCTCTTTCTGATAGAAATTAAGCAGAAAAATTATCATCCATTCATTTTCTTTGTATGATCAATTTGCATTAGTAGTCTGGAATAGAAGGTATGGCCTATGGTATCTACTGGGTTTGTTACAATCAGTGATTCCGCCAGACTCCGGCCCCTGGGGGAGTGTCAGCCCCAAATCCTCGAGAGTATCCCCAATTTTAACTTTAATTTCACGGTCAAAAGTAGACAGAAACATTGAAAAGCTACCTACACCCTCCCAATTTTGACTTTACACACCCCAATCTGAAAATCCTGGCGGAATCCATGATTACAATTTATTCCGAACGAGTACGTTCAAAGAACCCACCGAATTTGCAGCCGAACCACACACAAACAGAGCATGTGGGTTGCACTTTTGACATTATCCTTATTGTGTCTCCACTGGGAATCATGAGTATTTAATCTGACCATCAACTTTGGTCGCAATATTGAAAGTGACTAAATGAATTTTCAAGTGCCCTTTATATATTCGAATAGCCCTGAAAAAAGTATAAAATCCAAAAGTCACTTCTATCTTTTTGTTTAGATTTGTGAGCACTGCACTTTATAATGTTAGGTTCTTTTTTACTACATTTAAATTCCATATTTTTATCTGTAACCCCTCTTCCTCTTCTTCTTCTTTTCTCCCGTTCTCTCTCTCTCTCTCTCTCATTTCTCTGTCTTTAATTAAAGGCATCCATCAGTTTCAATTTTTCATTGTGTGTGTTTAAATTTCTCCCTCCATCAACTTACGTATATTGGTTCGTCTCGCTTTTATTTATTCTTTCATTTTATCGATACTATTACATGTTTATTTTGAAATAAAACGAAAAAAACATGCTCATGATTTTTGTTGATTTTAGTATGGGTGTGACGAAGGAAGGAGGGAAGAGGTCTGTTTACCAGACACGATTATGGGATAAGAAGGTGCCATTTGGGTTGCCTAGCTGCACGGCATTCGCTGTCGCAATTTTTTTGATGCGAAGTGTACCAGAGATGAAACATGATTACATAGTAAGTTAATAAAAAGCGTGTAAAAAAGGCAACAACATAGAAATGTACATTCATGTTAATTTACACCTTTTACATTTTTATATTCTTGTAATTATTCCACATATTTACACATAGTAACTACCCTAGCAGCACAGAATATCGGGCCAATAACAGCCCAGTACTCGGGCAATCTCGCCCAATAGAAATCAAGGTTGCCCAGTATGATATTGCCCGATAACCTATGCTGCTAGCATAATAACCGTACTATCTTACAGTCCTGTTTCAATTATTAATGGCCCCTAGGCATCTAATGCTCAGACCGGGATAGGGTAAGAGAAAGGATGCCGGAAGGAGTCAGACAGAGCTTAAATTGAAGGTAGCATCCCAGAATATACATGGTGCTACTGAGAGAAGCCCACAGTCAGGATTGTCAGCCGCTGGTATAGAGCTTGCCGCAGGGCGTTTCGACAGGTTTTTTAGATCGATAGTTTCAAGATCCAAACAATAATTCCACGAGTGACGAAGTTTTCTTCTTGCTGTAAAGCCAATAGTTTACACGAGATACGAGAATAACGTATTTGACTTTTGACCCGTTATATTTTTTTTAGCAGGAGTCGTTTCGGTGGGAGCTTTTGTAACATTGTTTAGAACGACTTTATGAAGATTCACACAAAAATTCAGCCTGTTGGGAATTTTCCCACAGTTTGGCCATATTTTTCTCTAACTTGACTGGACTATTAAGGGAATTTGCAAAATCGAAAGCTAGAAATTTAGTTTTTCGAAATTAACAGTTGTAAATATTTCTTTAATTCAAACTGCAATTGACGTACTTGTTTAGTAAATAAAAAAGTGTTTGTTGTTAACTTAGTGTTTTTGTATACTTTTGAATTTACTTGCTCTACTTTATGTATTTTTTGTGCATATTGAATATTCAAATACTAATTATTTCATGATTTGAATCACTATTTTCCTATGTTCTAAAAGCATTTATGAGTAGAGGGTTGTAAACTTCTCGTTACCAGCTGCCCCGAAATTTGAGATTGTAAGCAATTAATCATGACATATTGACGTTTTCCCAGCGCCTTTGCTGACCTTAAAGGTCCCTTGGATTGACTCCAAGACTTCTCCCCATCCTTATTCCCCAGCCCCGTCTTCCTTAGCATCCTGAGAAAAAATTTTGGTGATGCCATCTGGTGTATAATTTTTTATCATGAAATGACATTAATCGAAGACCCGAAAGATCATCGAATATAAATTGGGACGGAGATGGAACCCAACAGTTTGGCTATAGGACCTCGACTGCAAGAGAAACGTTGAAAGCAATGAAATATCAATTGATGAATAAAAGGTATTCTAAAATGAATTTAATCCAACTTCATTTACAAATGGAATAATGACTGAATGAAAGACTTACTCACAGCTTTAATATAGAAGAAATTTGATAGAAATGATTGAACAGAATAGAGAAAAACTGTTGTGATGACAGCCAGGCATCAGGATTTGAACCAGTATACCTCCATGCTGAAATTTTCTATGCAGACTAGCGTGTAATATCTAAAAATAAAGATACTCTGCCAGTGAAGAAATACTATTTAAGCTGAAACAACCCCAACCCAAGATCCCAAAAGAGATCACACACACACTTCCTGGCTAGGTGAAGTCAAAACAGCAACCCCAAAAACAATCCAGAAATGCTAATAGGGTCGCCAGGAGCCTAGAGTACCCACGCAACGCATCTAACCTAAACTCTAGCTCCAAACATTTTCTACACCCCAGACGAGCGGCGCAAAAATACCTTCCAGATTTAAGAATATCTGGGAAAGAGGATTCCAGATCCTTGTGGTCGCTGTGAAAAAACAATAATTTAGAACGAGGGAGGAAATACCGGTAAGGCGACACCTCCAATCTTTTTTATTAGATCGTCGGTTCATACTCGGAAGTACCAGCTGGTTCAGATTAGCGATAGATTAAGAAAAAACGCAAATCTATACTTGGGAATAATCTCAAACGATAATACGCATATTGACTTATATGTGACTCATACTATGTCTTTATTCACTTCGAAGTCTACAGGGTGGAAAAAAGACCATGTCTTACCCTTACGTTAGTAGGGCCCACACCTGTAGTCTGGAATCGCAATTCCTGAAATAAAGACGAACGAACACCAACGAATGACGGTCGCAACTCAATCTAAACGTCGTGTCATAACGCAAAAATGCAAATAAAATTTATTCACTCAAATCACATACTGGAGTCACTTCATAGATCAACGCAGAATATGTAGAAATTCCATATATATAGTTCCTTTCCCAAGTTATCACATCTCAGCTGGCGAAAGAATCCTACCACTGGCCTACGGATTTATGAACCGATCTAATCTAATTAAAACGCATCACTCAAAACGATAGGTTTACCGAAACACAGAAATAATTTAGTATCAATTGCTGTCAAACTTCACGTGATGATTCGTAGTTAAATTCCAATGCATATCATGGAAAACATTAAATAAATCACTGCACATCATAAATATTACTATACACTGTATATAGATTATCAACTAATGCCTTAAATCGTACCTAGTTAACTGAGAGGACTTCTATGTTACGTTCACTGAACAGAAACACAAGATTGTTCGAAGAAATATAAAAATTTCTGAATTTCAATTGATTAGACTGAATTTACATAATGTTATCTTGCGGAAATGATAATTTCATAAGAATCAAATCAGAATTACTGTTGAGCTGTAGGAACAAACAAATTTGAATCGTCTATCTTGTATACATTGAATTAGTTAAGCAGAAATTAAAGTTAGTTTGTCGGATATAAATGTCCATATTTTCTATAATATTTAATAAATCTTGCTGAAATTTTCACAAGTTATTTAAAAAACATTGTTATATAATTTAGAAAAGCTTTATGGCATTGTTACTGACACGAATGAAGTTATTGTTCAAAATACATCTTACAGAAAGAATGAAGTTAGCCTTATTAAAGGCATGATGTCATTACAGATGATTACTACGTTACACAATCGAGGTTCTGAATAAATCTTGAATAATGCAAAATAATATTATAAAATGTGACTATTTACCGAAGAATAGTGGTTGAAACCAAGAATAATTAATCATGTCGAGTTATTAAATTTACAATTAACATAAAAAAACGGCACGCAAAGATGGCTGAACAGACAGGTAGCTAATTTGACTATGTAATGGAAAATATGCGGTAGCTGTCAACATTGCTAACCGGGAATTTCGAAAGGATTTGGAAACTGGAGACGAAAATTATTCATGTGATTATTAGAATCCAACGCTCCGATACTTAAAATGTAGAAATTCGGCTAATAGCGGCCCCATACTGAAATTTAGCACATGTTACACATACTGACAAATAATCTCAAAATATATAAAATACTGATAATTTTGTCAACGTGAAATCTCGGAGTAATTTCTTGAAATTGAACTTCTCGTTAGAACTTGTATCTATAATTTTCTTCTTAGAACGATTGATATAATAACTTCCGAAGCGGACGAAATGAAATGTGTTTAATATTCAAAATATAACTTTTATATTTACCGGTAGCTGTTAGGGCTCGGGAAAGGCAAAATTACTGGAAGCCCCGACGTCCTTCCTTCGGCGTGAACAAAATGGAACTAACTAACGAGGCGAGGGAGAGCAGTTCTCCCATCAAACGGAGAAGAAAGCTGATTCACACCAATCAGCACAAAACAAGTAACGCAGCATTGACTAGGGTCCAATGAAAAGCAAGCACTAGATCCAAGTCATTGCTGCGTGACTAACGAAAACCTGGATGTATAACAATTAAAACCCAAAGCAAAAAAATAAAAACGAAACACGCTCACTAAAACCAACCGAAGAAAGAAACAGAACGTAGACTAAGAAAATAAAAGGGGGAGAAAATAAATGAAAATGGAACAGCAACTAGGCTGTTACAAAGCCTACCTGCTAATATAGTTGAAAATATTTGGATAAAGAGGAAAAATAGAGCTTTATTCTATACTAGAAGCACACACATGAAAGACTATTTTCGGAGATAGTATTCGTAACGCTGAAAATATCTTAAGGTCTGGCCGAAACAGAAAGGAGACACAGATGTTTGATGGAGGAGAGGAAGGAGGAGTTCACAAACACGTGGTTGGTGGTTACATAAATCCACGCGTATTAATTGTGTGCGAAAGGAGACAGCTGACGCCGGGCCGGAAACGAGAGGAGATGTATGATGGCTCAAGAGACTTCTGTATATGGTGAAAGGAGATGGGATGAGATGCGAAGGAATGCGTGAAAAAATAGATGTGACTGGAATTATTTTGTAGTTGATTAATTTACGGGTTACAATATCCGTTAAATAATTGGGTAGGACCATTTTTTGCTACACATAACGGCTTGGAAAGAGGTCACAGTTTCCGTTTAGAGCCCCTGAGAAAGCAATTATTACTGTGTGGGAGCCATAATAGAATCTTTGTCGGGAGATTATTTGCCCGGAGTTGATGCCCATCTGCCGGTCGGGTGGTCGAGCGGTCTACGGCGGTAGGCTATCGACTCAACGGTCCCGGGTTCGAGTCTCGGCTGGGGCATGGGTGTGGATTTTAACACTTAACAGCTAAAGGCAAATCGTGACGGGCCGAAGTCCAAAGTTACTAAACTGTCCCATATAAAAATAAAGTTTCACAAAGTTTTTGATGCCCATCTGTGACAGGATAGTTGATTGGTAAAGGATTGCAGCATAGAAGAGTTCAGAAGTTCATTAGCGAAAGATTAGAATTTCTCGTGGGGATGGATGTTATACAGTGATGTCAGCTGTAACACTTGAGCTTCAGGATATATGAGGGATACAACAGGAGAGAGAAACAAAGAGAAAGAGAAAGAGAGAGAGAGAGAGAGAGAGAGAGAGAGAGAGAGAGAGAGAGAGAGAGAGAGAATGAACCGACACAAATGGAAATTATTGGATATTTTACAAGCCAAGCCATTCAGTGTATTTTTAAATAAATTTTGACATTTTCTCATGACATACAACGAACAGGGGAGAGCGAGGAAACATCGGGAGTTTGAGTATATAAGAATATAGGTAAAGAGAGAAGCGTGGAGAGTTATCTCTGAGTATTACGTGAGTGAAGTTGTGTTTATTTTCTGTGTTTTGGGGCAAAGATTGAAGATTGATTTTTGCAAGGAAGTGTAATATTTATTCTTTGTGAATATAAATTGAGTGTCATATGTACATTTCTTTTTTGTAAAAAAAGAATATTATATTTTTTTGTATTGCAAAGTAAATTTGTTTGAAAATCAGCGTAAATTAACTTTTTTAGTGTTTTCACAGTTTATTGGAAGAATGCTGGCGAAGCATTTGAGAGGTATGGGCTTCGAGCTCAGCGACTGACTATTTTGACTGAGGACTTTTTAAGGTTTTTCCTCAGTTACACCAGATAAATACTGGAATGATACTTAGAAACTTAACCCTAGTCGTTGGTTTTTTCAGTTACACCGGACAAATATTGGAATGTTATCTTGAACTTCGGCCCGCGGCCGACTTAGTTTGGTTTGAACAATATACATACATTTTTAAAAGCCATAAATAAAATTCAATTTTGTATTTTTGTTATTTCATTATTGTAATATTATTACGAGATATGTATATGTTGTCAACAGAGAAACTCAGAATGTGGTTTATGTGAAATTAAATTAGAGTCACCGTAGCTCAGTTACTTACTAATTGATCGGTACTGCGAACGATCCCTGTGGTCACCCATCCTGACTGCGATTTTACCGGAGATTTTCTACAGTTACATAAAAAAATAACAGGATGCTACTTGTGGTGTCTTTGTGAATAGGTTTGAGCGACTGTAGCTCAGTTGGAAACTTACTGCCGTTGGTTTTAGAATGTTTTTTATTAGTCGCACAAAATAAATACAATAATAGCTGCCGTAGCTCAGTGGTTTTAAAATATACTAAAAAAATGGTGTCGGTGGCTGTCCATTTTAACTGAGATTGTTTGAGTTACCGAAATGAAATAGTGGAGTACAAGTTGCAACTACTTTGCTAGTCTGTCGGAACGACCGTAGTTCAGTTGCTTCGGAAGATGGCGGAAACGACTTCAGTAGCTGGTCATTTTCACTACGATTTTTAGTTTTTTCTTATTCGCCAAGAGATAATTGCATAGCATTGTTGATAATTATATTATATGAATTCAAGCATTTGTAGCTCATTGGCTTTATTATTGAAAGGTATTGAGAATGATTCCGGCAGTCTTCCATTTTGACAAGAGGTTTTTCCACTTGTACAGAACAAATACGAGGTAATCTTGGTAATTACCTTACACAAATCCGAATCGCTGTAGCTCAGTTGTCAAATCATTGACTTTACATTTGAGAGGTTTAATGCTTGTTTTATTATGTGTACAAAAACAAAGTCATAATCGCAATAGTAAATATCAGAATAAAAGCAGGCTAGGTCATAACACGGTGTATAGAAAACATTAGCTTCATTATCAGGGAGTTGTGCTGGTCTAACAGCAACAAAAAACCACACACTAGATTTTGATTTAACATCGTTTTACATCCTATCTTGACCTGAGCCTAAGCTACCTAAAGGACATAAATAAAATGAATTGCAAACTATTATCCGTCATTTTTTGCTAGAGTTTCCCTGATATTTTTAAACATTGAATCCTATATTAAGACGCTACTAAACAGGGATGGTTGAAGAGGGACCTCGGCGCCCCCTTTTCGCTTTGCTTCTTTGGCGGCCATGGAATTCAAAGTCCATATTGTCAAGTATTCAGAGTAAATTTTTATAACACAGTTCACTGGAAACTAGATATCAAAACAATATTTGGATGTTTCTAAGCAGAGTTGCTCCAGGGAGGATTGGTGTTCTCTCTTGCATGTGCCCCCTCTCCTAAAAACTCCATAGGTATATGTATAGAAAGTGAATATCCATAGCAGAAGTGAATGGATGCAGAGTAAAAAAAGTTTTGGCGTACAGGAGGGTGGCTGGTCAATACTGGGTGCCCACTCGTACATGTGCTCCTTCCATTAAAACTCTGTGTATATATGTATAGAAAGTGCATATCCATAACAGAAGTTAATGCAAACAAAAATAAAAACACTTTTGCGTACAGGGGTCGCTGGTCAATGGGTGCCCACTCGGACGGGCTCCTCCCCTAAAACTTGCATATATATGTATAAAAAGTGAATGCAAACAAAGTATAAAAAGTTTTGCGTACAGGGGGTGACTGGTGAAAACGTGGTGTCCAATTGTGCATGTGCTCCCGCCGTTAAAACTCCATATCCATATGTATGTAGACTATATTAATATAACGAAGTATAAATAATAAGAGAAAAATAACAATATCATATTATGATATTATGTTATTCAATGAGCTTCACAGAGATACCAGGGAATACTGATATTTTAATACCAGGAAACTAAAAGATTAGAACCAAAACCCAACAAACTTTGAAAATGGCTGTTAAATGGATTTTTATACAGAAACGCAATTAATGTGGAGGTGATCTTGCAATACAACCAGAAGACCCGCCCTCAACATTAACTTTTCAAATATATGAGTTGAAACATTATTATACAGCTAGACTTCCGCATCTCCATGTTCTTGATCGAGTTCTAAATAAGGATTGAGAGTCCCTAATGGAGTATGATTGTAAGATTATGGCAGTCATAGGGAATGTTAAATAATCATATTTGTCTACTGTACTTCATTGCATAAACCCTTATTTAACATTACATATGGTACCCCAACATGGAAAAAAGGGTCCTGATTTTCAATTTTGATTAATGTTGGGAAAATGTCGGGAGGAGATAGGGAATGTGAAACAATAACATTTGACTACTCTTTTTTATCGTCTAAGCCCATATAAAACTTCAAATATTGCGTCAAGATGTGGAAAAGAGTTAAGATTTTGACTTTTAATGAATGATACGAAAACCTTGGGAAGGAATAGGGAATGCAAAATAACAATCTTGATGTCGAAACTTATATAAGACTTCAAATATGACGTCAAGACGTGGAAAAGGGTCTGAATTTTACGTTTTAATGAACTATACAAATATGATGGGAAGGGATAGAGAATATAAAATAACAATATTGGAGTACTGTAACAACAATGTCTAGGTCTTGCGAAGGCTTCAAATACATTGTCAAGACATGGAAAAGGATTAACATTTCGAGTTTTAACTAATGATATAAAAATGCTGGGAAGGGATAGGGAATGCAAAACAATATTGAAGTATTATATATCGATGCCAGAGCCTTGCTTTGGTATTAAATATGACGTCAAGACGTGGAAAAGGATTAAAATTTTCACTTTGAATGAATGATACCAAAATCTTGGGACGGGATAGGAAATGTGAAATAGCAACATTATAGTACTCTAGCTTGATGCCTAAACTTATATAAGACTTCAAATATGGCATCGAGACATGGAAAAGGGGTTGAATTTTTAGTTCTAATGAATCATACAAATATCATGGGAAGGGATAGAGAATATAAAATAAGAATATTGGAGTACTCTACATCAATGCCAAGGCCTTGCTAAGACTTCAAATATGGGATCAAGACGTGGAAACGGGTTAAGATTTTGACTTTTAATGAATGATAGGAAAATGATGGGGAGATATAGGGAATACAAAATAACAATATGGAAGTACTTTATATTGATGCCAAAGTTAATATAAGACTTGAAATATGGCGTCAAGACGTGGAAACGGGTTAAGATTTTGATTTTATTGAATGATATCAAAATCTTGGGACGGGATAGGGAATGTGAAATAACAACATTATAGTACTCTAGCTTGATGCCTAAGAATATATAAGATTTCAAATATGGCGTCAAGACGTGGAAACGGGTTCAGATTTCGACTTTTAATGAATGATAGGAAACTGCTGGGAAGGGATAAGGAATGCAAGATAACAATATTGAAGTACACTATATCGATGTCTAGGCCTTACTACGGCATTACATATGGCGTCAAGACCTGGAAAAGGGTTAAGATTTTGAGTTTTAACGAATGGTAGAACAATGTTGGGAAGAGATAGGGTATGTGAAATAAGAATCATTCACTAATGTATCTTGGTGGGGAAAGTCGTCCGGAAAGCCTCTAGGGTGTATGAGAAGTGAAAATAACAAATTTTTTAAAACAATACAAACATACAACATATTTTCAGAGAAACTCAAGCTGAGGTGCCATACGCCTCCAGCCATCTGAAAACCTAAGCATTATGGAAGGGAAGGATGCTTATAACAGTCTAGTCAGGAGCCATGCTCTAAAAACACGGAAAGACTTAAATAGTTGTCTCTTGTGCACTGACAGTGAAAAACAACAGCGAAGCCCAAGTCTTAGGAGCTGCTCATGCGCATTGAGTTTTATGACGGTGTGGGAGAAGGCGGTGGTTGAAGGAATGAGGAACGGATACACGTGTACGGAACTTAATGACCATATGGTTCTCTTAGAGCAGTTGGGGGAGGGTGTCCTGTGTCCTTGTTTATTCGGTGCATGTAAAGGGGGACTGCATTCTGAGTTTGTCTGTTGAATAGACTAGACGTCAATTTGGTGGTTTCCACCAATACGTCCACCAACAACAAGTCAATCTTCACCATTATTTAAATTCATTCTTGATTCTGTCCCGAAAACACTTACTCAAAAGACGGGGGTCTTATTAAAATTAAGACACGCATCTAATCGCATCAGTTGGGATCCAACAGGTGTGGTAACCATAGACAATAATCTTGTTCCCGGGTCCAATATTATTGATCTCGTAAATGAAGTGGTAAGAAAAAGAGCATCACGTAATTCGGTAGGAATCCAGACATTCAAGCATCTGCTTCACGAAATTAATATCCCCAAAGAATTAATTAATTTTCAATTTTGTGCATGCTTTATAAACCAACGGATGAAGGTAAAGGAACCTAAACCAAAACCAAAGAAACGCAACATTTTAAAAAATATCTTTAAGAATTATAGAGAATACAAGTTTTAAATCATGTCTTTACGTAGAGTATATTATACATATACGCAACCAGTGTCTTTGGGTACTGTTTCCAAGCTACGAAAGAAAACCAAATTCTCAACAAAAACCATTAAAAAATGGCTAGCTTCGCAAGAAGCACATACGTTACATGCCCCCGCGCGAAAAAACTTTCCTCGGAAACAGTACTATGTCAATGGTCCTCATGAACTAATTCAAATGGATTTGGCTGATATACAAAATGTGGCAAAGTATAATAATGGGTAGAGATACATTTTATGCGCCATTGATATATTTCCACGTTATGCGACTTGTATTCCTGTCAAGAACAAAACTGGTCCTGTTATGGCTGCAGCCATCACAAACATTTTGAAATCGGTGAAATTTCCATTCCTTCACTGTCAAACTGATTTAGGAACCGAGTTTAATAATCGTCATGTAAAACACATCTTTCAAAAGTATCACATCAACCATTATAGTGTCAATTTGGAAATGAAAGCAGTTCTTGTAGAACGATTCATACGTACATTAAAGGAAAAAAGGAACAAATACTTTACGGCTGAAAATACGTATCGTTACATTGACGTGTTAGACGATCTAGTACATAGTTATAATCACACTATCCATTCCGTCATTAAAATGGCACCTGCAAACGTTAATGATTAAAATGTAAATCAAGGCTTTCAAACCTTATATGGAAACAAAACCAAAAAAATCTAAATGTAAATTGCATGCCGGGGATTATGTTCGGGTTAGCAAATATAAACATCAATTGGAAAAGGGATACTTACCGAAATGGTCTCGTGAAATCTTATTGTAGAGCAATGTGTGAAAAGTACACCAATCACCTACAAAATCAATCATTGGAACGGCGATCCCATCAAGGGAATCTTTTACTTTCAAGAACTTAAAATAATCCTTGTAGGGAAAAACATAACATATCTCATTGAAAAAATATTCAAGCGAAAGTATTGAAGCGACAAAATGGCTGGGTCTACGTCAAATAGTTAGGATATCCTCCAAGCATAAATAGCTGGGTGGGACAAACAAATGTTCAGTTGTCTTCGTGATGTCGTCCGAGCAGGGTTTCGATGAGTTTTATGTAACCTTACTATTTAATGCAAGCACTCACATCTTTGAGAATACAACAGCATCGTATACGACAACTATGCCAACCAGTTCAGCCAACTACGGGCGATTGGGTGGTGGGTGTAACCGGCGTTACCGTGCATTGGAGTTTTTTTTAATCTTCAGCATGAGGAGGAAATCATTACTGAAATACGAGGGAAAATAAAACAGAATACAATATCAAATTTCACCCCGGATACTATGATTCTGTTCCTCGAATGCTGTAAAGTATTCCTCACATACTTCACGTCCAACAACAAGAACAAGCTCAAAAAGAAATAAAAGAAAAAGAGGGTGAAAACCAACGAATATTAACTTTACTTGCAAAAATAAAAAGTACTTCAATTAACAGTTTTCAATAATAATCATGAAGAAGCGGAGGAGGACGAGGAGGCATTTCTTCTCGATGAGCAAAGTAATAATGATGATGCAACGGCAATTGATCCTCCATGCTTCATTCTGATAGTACACGGCATCAACTCTTTATTAAACATCGACGTTATCGTCGACGTCAATATGTGATTGGTATGACACCCGGCTTACAAAATATATTTGAATTTAGTATTGCAAGTACAAGTGTTATTCACTTTTACCCTATACGCCGCAGCAGACGACCCATGATTCTAACTGCTGTTGCGCCGTATCCATGTAATCTGGAATATAATATTCCATCGGAAATTAATGTTTGTCTTGATATTGTCAAGACTAAGCATAATATTGGTAAACTTCTGCGAAAGATTAGTGTACATGAATACCAATGTGGACAAATCCAATCACTTATATTTGATCATCCACAGTATGTTAAAGTGGAAAAGAAATATTTTGATACCTTACAAGTAGACTTAAAAGACGAGCGTGGTAAAAAATTGCCATTTCAATTTGGAACGTCAAGTATTACACTTCAATTTAAACAGAAAGCAACATCATGATTTCTGAAAGTACAGATGACAGTTTCTACATCACCCTAAGTTCCAATGCTAGTACACATACGTATGCCGGTAATACACCCAGCCATTGTCGTAATATTCTGAACCATCGTATACAGTTAAATGATGCTCCATGGATGGTAGGTCTTGCAGAAATTCATATTCCCCTAACATGTGAGAATGTTCTTTAAGGAGAAAATACCTTCTGGTTTGATTTATCAAATGGTACAAAATTTAAACATAAAGTTACAGCAGGATATTACGCAACCATTTAGCATTTACTTGATGAACTTAATAAAATTACAGCAACCATACAATTTTCATATTCCAATACAGTCCAAATTACGGCAACCGATATAATTCAATCCGTACGTCTATCAACCCTGCTTGCATTAAAATTATGATTCCAACCAAACATTAATGTATTAAAAAAACTAATCATTCATAAACAGCCTTACCTGAGTTTTGGATATCCGCAACAAGTGTTTGTATATACGGATCTTACTGAGCCACAATATGTTGGCGATACAAAAGCACCCCTACTTCGTATTGTTGCCATAACAGATACTAATCATGGAAAAGTCCAAACTATTAGCTTTCAAAACGTTCATTACTTTCCATTATCCAAATTAGGTTTTGATACAATTGAAATCCTACTAAAGGACCATGCAGGAGGAGATTTGCCATTTGCATCTGGAACGTTGAAGGTGACACTTCACTTTAAGCGTCTCTCCAAATGAAAGTTGGATATTATCGGGGTCGCGGAATACCTTATTTCGCAGGACCGGTTTACCAGCGCGGGCATGGAATAGAGAGTTTATTTCGGGGTCTTTTTAGTTTTGCAATACCGTTTATTAAGCAAGGCGGAAAAGCAGTTAGGCGACAGGCCTTACAGACAGGAATCCAGGCTGCGGGGAATATGCTATAAAACCGTCCCGTCAAAAAATCAATCAAAGCACGTGTTCACGAGGCTGGGTTGGCTTTAAAGACAAAAACCAAATAAAATGATTCAGTTGCTTACTGGAAGTGGTAGGAGATGGGCACGTAAGCGAAGAGCTCCTGGCCGTGTTGGTCCACCTCGAAGAATAAACAAAAGACGTCGTACTAAAGCACGCGATATTTTAGTTAAGCATCATGTTCCTTACACCCGGCAGTAAAGAGTGCTGTAGCAATGAATTTGATTTGGTGTCTGTACCCATGACACAAACAGTCATTGAATCCTCACGCATGGTCG
Organism: Lepisma saccharinum; assembly: GCA_022664845.1. NCBI lineage: Eukaryota > Metazoa > Arthropoda > Insecta > Zygentoma > Lepismatidae > Lepisma > Lepisma saccharinum. Next base: position 27,399 of record JAGDQP010016466.1, read on the forward strand.
AGGATCGACCTATTTCCACATTAACATCAGAAGGACCCATTGAATTTGTTATTCCTGGAGATACTGCAGAGTATATTCACCAGGCATTTCTATACCTCTACGTTAAATGTAGAATTCTCCACGGCGATGGTACCAATCTTCATGTAGCAGCAGCAGAACCTCCACCCGTTGCAGCGGATATTGTTGGACCCGTTAATAATTTCCTCCATTCTCTATTGAGTCAATACACTCAGGGTCTTTCACAAACTGGTGACAAACTTTAAACAGTGTGTTTTTCCCAATATGAAAATGACCCTGTTGCTGAAAATGTTCATAAGAGTCTTGAAAAATCTCAGGGTGATAATTGAGATTTCAACATGTGCGATCACTGTTCCGGTGTTCCATGCATACATGCATTCATGCACACTATGTAAATTACATTCACTACACTGAATTTGATTTTCTTTTAAATGTGGACTTATAGTTTTCAAAATACACTTGTCATCATTTAACTACGTAGTTCCACTACACCACATGGTTTTCACGGGTAGCACGGTCCTTGGCACGGAGTAATGTTACTATTTCCCATGGACACGTTCTCAGTATTTGACGAATCGGTCGCATTCATTTCGTCGACAGCTCATTTTGTCGACAGGTACGTTTCGTCGACAGATCACTTTGTTGACAGGTACGTTTCGTCGACAGATCACTTTGTCGACAGGTACGTTTCGTCGACAGCTCATTTTGTCGACAGGTACGTTTCGTCGACAGCTCATTTTGTCGACAGGTACGTTTCGTCGACAGATCAATTTGTCGACAGGTACGTTTCGTCGACAATTCATTTTGTGGACAGGTAAGTTTCCTCCAGTAATAATTTTGTCAATATGTAAGTTCATCAACAGCTAAAATTTTAGACTATTCATTTTGCCTACAGCTAACTTACGTTTGTAACGGGAAATTAAATTTATATTAATGTAGCAACGTAATCACCAAACTAACTGAAATGTAATTTTCCTATTTCGTATACGTTTTACTCCTTTTCTCAGTTTCGTATTTTATCGGAAGAAAACGAGGAATGTCCAATTCTAACAATTTTGTGCTCTACAGCTCATTCTGTTGGAGAAAATTAGAACTACAAACTGTCAAAGAAGGAAGGAAAACACTTCTAAATAACCGCAGGATACAATATTATCTTTTTCAAGCGATTAAGGTATTCAAACTTGATTTTCACAATAAACGTGTTTTGTTACATTTCTTGTTTTCTCCCGTTACGTACGTGGTCAATAGATGAACATTGTCATTGTTAAATAGGAAATCAAGTCATCGTTTGTCTTTGTTATTATTATGACAAGTTTTGACTCAATTCTTTAGAAAGTATTTTGCTGTAGTATCCTGAGCATATTAAAATTTACATTATCAAGCTTTCTTTCTCTTTCAAAAGCATAAATTTAAAAAAAATGCTGGAAGTGTAATAAAGGCCCCTGGTCTTGTAAACTAATTGTATGGAGTAAATATTTCATGTCACATAATGGTTTTAGTTTGTTATGGAGTATCATGAACAACAAATATACTAAATAAGAATCAAAATTTTACTGCTCCATGTTAGAAATGCAATTTATTATTTAACTGCGTATTAAATAAACTCTGTCAAAACACAACACAACGTTTCGACTACGCCTGTAGCCTTTAGCAAGTGTACTGTTAACAGAATATTTTCTTTTAATATGTGAATACTTATTGTTGCTAGATTATAATTAATTGCTTGATAAGAACATTTTTTTATTTCCCGTCGCCAATTAATATCATTTTTCAAATATGTCTATCTATCTATCTATCTATCTATCTATCTATCTATCTATCTATATAT
>JAGDQP010016466.1:29344-40514 GCA_022664845.1 Lepisma saccharinum
TATATATATATATATATATATATATATATATATATATACATATGCATTATTAATGATATTCTTGAAAGTAATATACTGGGATGACATCTAAAGTCTCTCCTCTCATAAAAGTAGTTATTAGCCATTCTGGTTGTACGAATAATCTAAATAAAAATCCATTCAAGAGATATCTTTATTTGATGAAAAGTTAAGTGCATCTTCTAAGTATGCTGATCCATAGGCAGAAAACATACGTTACCACAATTCAGTAAATACATTCTTATTTTCCCAGATATTCTTTATAAGTTTCATAACAGTCGTTTACCTGAATATCGTAACAACCTCCTATATTTATCCACAAGCGACCCTAGTATATTAAACATGAATTTTCTTAAATCCAGAGTTCACTTCCAAACATGTCCGATTCTCAAATGACAAGACGTAACTAAGTTCGTAGTCGAAGTAACAAAAAACTAAAACATTCTTTTTAAAATTTGGCGCCAACCGCGCAAACTACATGTTCGTGTTCAAAAAGTGTTCAATCTCTTTTTTTAACACTTTCTAAATTATATGCATGTTGATGACGTTTATCCATTCTTGGTTTAAACTTCCATATTCGTTTTCATTAACATTATTAGGAATGTAGTAAATGCGATATCCTTCTCTATACACAATAAATGTAGCAGGAATGATGTATGTGTGCGCCTATTGAATTTCGTGTTGAAGCAGTCTAGAACTAACGTCATTTAGTCCAGTGTCCGATTTGTACAATTTCCATAGGGGGGGGGGGGTTCTCAGAAAGTAGAATTCCTTTTTATCCGTTCATATCCCATGCTTGGAGGATATTTGAGAAAGCAGAGCTAGGAAAGAGTTTTGCAGAGAAGTGGAAATTCCATCCATCCCTCGCTACAAATCGAACACTGATTTAGTCATTACTGCTCAACAGGAGATTGATTAAACAAGGAATCTATCACCACTGCAACATGTATTTGTTTACTTTTTTTGAATACTTTTTTTGAAACCGACGAAATATCTATCATCCTTGAGATATAGAGTAGTGACCAACAAGTAGAAAAATCCTTTACAACTTCCGACTCCAGATGAAACTTAAATTATTTTTTTTTTAAGTGCATAAAATTATGATATTTCTAAGCAATAATGTTTATTTCTTTCCAAAGCTCAAATAATGTTATTATTTCCTAATTTCTTTATTCAGTTAGTACTAGACTGTGCTACCACTTATATGGTCTCTTTAGGGTATCGCTTTTTCTTTCCTACTTCCCATCATTCATGTCTGTAGGTTCTTCGAGATAGTAGCTAGGTCTAAACGATTCCACTAACTGAGTCAAATTCTAAGACAATTTTCACAAACATTATTTTCAAAACTTGAAAATTAATTGAAGTCATTATTTATTGACTTCATTATTTATTAATATTTCGTAAATATTGATTGGGTCTGCAATCTGTCGGATTCTAAGATTTTACCTGGTATGTAATACATGTCAAAAACCTGAAAATTATTCCGAAGAATACGAAATTTCCAAACATAAATAACTTCCTAATTTGCTTAAAAATTAAAATGGGTTCGAGATTTACAGTGAATCTAAAACTGTATTAACCGATAAAATTTTTATACGCAAATCTGACTTTCGGCAAAATGCTGGAAACTTAGAAATTTAATTAATTCTTCATCATCAGTATTCTGCCGAAAGCAGCAGTTCCTTGAAGGTAAGCCAAGCCTTCTCTATTCATCCCGATCTTGTTTTATCCTTTTTATCTCAACATACGATTTATCTTCCTTAATATTGTCAAGGAGTTAGATTCGTCTTCTTCCTCTACCTCTCTTTCCCTCAACCATATATTCAATTGCATTCCTCATTACACATTCGCTGTGTATTCAATGTCCCCTTGCTCGTCTTTATTGTCTTCACGATTGTTCGACTCTAGCCTACTCTCTTCAACACTTCATTTCTCATCTTCTGTATTCAGCTGGCTTCTCCATGCGATCGTTCTCCATGTCCACATTTGAAATGCTTCGAATTTTCTTTCTTCCTTTCGTAGACTGCACGTTTCTTCTCCATACAACACAATACTATATTCAAACATTTAATTAATCTCTTCCTTAACTCTTTATTCATTAATCCGCAGAAGAGTGAACGCCTGTTTCGCCATCGCTATTCTCGCCTTTATCTCTTTTTCACATTTCACATTCTTACTTACAATATTCCAGAAATACGTGAGGCTGTCGTAGTTTAGAAAGAACGCATTTTATAGCCGGCCGAGTGACAGAGCGGTCTGCGGCGGTAGGCCATCGGCTCGAAGATCAAGTCCCGGCAGGGGCATGGGTGTGGATTTTAACACTTAACAGCTAAAGGCGAATTGTGTCGGGACGAAATCCCAAGTTACTAGACTTGCCCATATAAGAATAAAGTTTACCAAGATTTTTACGCATTTTATTTTTTCGTCCTCATTTATAGTAGAAAATTTTTGTCACATGTCTGAGACCGTATTCGATCTTGCAATCTTGTGATTTGTTGTCCATTGTGTTTTTCATTTCACCGTCAATTTATTCATGAAGAATAATAGTCAATTATGCATTTCATTAACTCAGACATGGAATGTGGTGACATTGACAGTCTTTACGTTACAAAATGACTTTGTAACGCCCCAGGCAACTCTGACGGCAGTCAGACCGTGTAATTCGGAAACGCCACCAACAAGTGACCCTAACCCGGAAACCACCCCGACTGGAAGACGTCAGCATAATATTCTCCGACGGTCCGACCCAGCATTTACCTAAGTTACAATTTTTGCCACAAACGAGGGCGGAATAAAATAAAATATAATCGGACTTCAATAAATAAAATAAAATAAAATATAGATCCACTCAGCAGAAGCTCAGACGAATGACGGAGAGAGCGAAGGCAGGTCGAATCAGACACTACCAGAAATCGAGCTTACGTTCGCTCAAATCACTTCGGACCGACGAAAAGCATGCATGGTAAACAGGACTGAAAAAAACAAGGAAAAGTCAGTTGAAGTTGGCAGTATCAGCCCACAAATCACTATTCCCTGTAGTTGCCAGCACGGCTTACTAATAATGTAAATGAAATAGCTAAATAAATAGAACATTAAATTCATTATAGTTATGCCTTTGGAAATATGACTTGTTTTGGTGCCTCACTTATTTCCGTCACGGGCCGCTACTGCCTTATACTCCTCACTCACCACAACGAGTGGGGGGGGGGGAAGATTGCGTAAGTGCATATTCCTGAAAATATACTTGTTCACAGTGTTCGATTGTTATAAACTACGAAGAGGGGATTCTAATACTAGTAGTTGCTTATAAGTTTCAATCTACTACCTGTTATGGTATAGACACAAAGATTTTGTCCCTAGTTCAGGGGTTCACTCGTAAATTTCCCAGTTCCGGAACGTTTCATTTTTTCCATATGTCATATCAATAACTGGTGAAGTAAGGAATAGGCATAAAAACAATTGTTACTTGGAACATTTTTTTATCCCAAAAACCATTACCGAAATGACGTTCCAGCGCGTTCCGGTACCAGTACACCTCTCCCCTTTTTGGGGTTGATATTTAGAGTCAACTACGGGGGATGAAATCCTCACGAACCAGGGAATACCCTTGGTATCCCCCCACCCCAACAAATCGAACATTGCTTGTTCACTAAGAGGAGTAGGGTGAACAATTTAGATTTGTCTCTAAATAAGATTCACACTACCGGAAAGGATTTCTTTCGTCACCTAGAGGAACAGGGAAGTCGACTACAAGTACATAAACTTCATTTGTATATGGGTTCAGTCTAGTAATTTTTACTTGGGCCTGTCACGATTCGCACTTTACCCATTAAAATTAACACCCATGCCCCTGCCGGGACTCGAACCCGGGACCTTCGAGTTGTTGGCCTACCGCCGTAGACTGCACGGCTATCCGGCTGGGACTTACAAGTACATGTTCCTCAAAATTCTGAAGGAAATCCTCACTCACTACATGAAGAGACAAAGATATCTATTTGGACATTCTATTGAAAACAGAAGGGCAGTTTTTTTAGTCATTTCCTCTGTTATACCACACAAACGCCGGAATAGTATCTGAACTAATAGTATCGTCGCTGCCCGCGGAAAGGTCATCAGGCAGGGAGCTCATCCCTCAGACACAGGGACGTACGCAGAGGGAGGGTCCTGAGGGTCCGTACCCCCCAAACAATGTTTTTTTCTTCTGAAATTTGTATAATTTTTGGCAAAATTACATGCATTTTCGTAAATTTCACACTGAGATCGTAACTTCGACCCTCTCCCCCAAATCAACTTCTGGGTACGTGCCTGCTCAGACGTAACAAACTTAAAAGAATATTGTTCAACCCTTAAACAAAATGTTTAAATGAACAAATTTAACGTGTTTAAAATAAGAAATTTCACGTACAAATATGACAGTTTGAAGCAGAACGTTAACCACAATATGCTAATCAGATGGAAATAACTACTTTTCAAAATATTTTAAATTGACCTAGGTTTATTTTTATTATTTGAATCATTAATTAGGTTAAAGTATCATAAAGAGCAAAAAATATTAACCAGTAATTCCGGGAGACGTCCCCCTATGGGGGTGTCACCCCTAAATTATCGACAACACCCGCCAACTTTAATATTTTGTGGTGAAAAATCAATAGACTCCGTGCAAAACTCCACCTCAAACTGAAAATCCTGGAGGAAACTCTGATATTGATGATCTGGGATTTATAAAATAATGAAAATACTGAAGTTAGAATAGCACTGTACTATTACAAAAGTGACTATTCTGAACTGAAAGTCAGAAACCCGTAGTACTACGAGATCATGAGAGAAAATACGTGGAGTAAAAACTTCACCAATATAGGCCTAATAAATGAGTACATAGAATAAAATTAACCAATATCTCATTTCTATTACAATAAATATCCGAATATTTAGTATCAGTTTTAAAAAATCCATGTCCGGGCACATGCTCCTCTTGCTATTGCCTGCGGACGCCCAAGACAAAGAAATTTCTCTAATATTTTTTGTAATTATCATATGGATTTCTGAATTCAAAGTATAATGCTGAGCAGGTGGCGCTAAAAATGAATTTTCTGCAATTAAATTTTCTATCGCCTTTTTCCACATCCAGATAGTTCAGAGACAAAAAAAATATGCAATAACTAGGCCATGGAAGGAAGAGCTATTATATCAGTTTGTAATATATGTTGCAGCAAAGCCAAACAATAATGTATCATAGTGCGTATTCTTTTACGCATAAGTTGATACACACCGCTTAATTGCTCTATGGGTGAAATTAGACTGTAACCTTGACTGAAAATAGTGCCCATAAAATTATCATCGGCGAAATAAGACGGTAAATTAAATAAACTGTCAATGAACTGTACTTATCAATGAAATGGGCTGTCGACAAAGTGGCTTGTCGACGAAACGTACCTGTCGACGAAATGAACTGTCGACGAACTGAGCTGTCGACGAAGTGAGCTGTCGACAAAGTGGCTTGTCGACGAAACGTACCTGTCGACGAAGTGAGCTGTCGCCAAAGTGGCTTGTCGACGAAACGTACCTGTCGGCAAAACGTACCTGTCGACGAAGTGATGTCTACAAAGTAATCTGTCGACAAAACGAACCGAACCCGTGACGAATACCCCAGTCGAAGTTTTCCTTCAGCGCAACTCCTGCTGGATGTTTCTCCAAATACAAATGAAACAATGTTTGTACAGTCTCTGGATTTTTCAGTATGGATGTCAAACGTTCTTCATTCATTCGATTTATCTCATAAGCTGAGGCATCTGAAAATGTATAGCCTCCACGATGTTCGAAGCAGATATGATTTCATGGAGTAGTACTGTTATTAAAGCACCCTTCACAGAGCATGGCATGGTCGGGAAACGAATCCTCAATGACCGAGTATATGCAGGCTTCGTCCACCCAGCGCGGAGAGCATTTGCATAGCTCCTCTGCTGGTGGAGTAACAACAACTTCAATAGCACTTGCCTTCGACATGGTTACTTGTAGACTGACTACACCAATAACCAACATATATGCGTCCAAAAACCTACGCGCAAGCCGGAAAAGGAGGGGGTGGCAGCTGTTCCCACGGTCGTCCCTTCAAGACAGAAACCTCCATATGGTAGGGGTCACAAAAGGTCGTGAGGAACGTCAAAAACATCAAGTTAATTGCCTAGAATCTCAAATTTAGGGGCAGCTGGTAACGAGAAGTTTACAACCCTATACTTCTAAGGTTCAGTTTATTTACGCTCTGTACCTGTATATAAATGTTTGGTGTATCTTCTTTTTTCACAACTTCTCCATATTTCTTGTCAATAATTCACAAACTTCGGCGTTTGTTTATATTGCATTGATATCTAACATATTGTTGGTATTATTTACTTTGTATAAAACTTCCTGAATAAGTAAACGGAATGTAATATTACTACCAAGTTTTGTTAATACTGACAACCTCAGAAAATGAAAACCCTTTAATACTAAAATTAAGGAAAGACTTTTCATGACATCAATGAAAGCATGATTAGTGGCGAGGAAGGAGGCGTCAAAATTAATCATTGTTTGTAGTAGAAATACCCTTCGGCCGGCTCTGCAGGTGCGTGGAGTTCCCGGTACGATTCCGGATCGTTCCGTGTAGGCTTTGTGATGGACAAACGACTTGGATTCAAACCATTTAATGTTATTCCTATTTTATGTTCAGAATGGCAAATTCTAATGCAAACTTAAAAGGTAATGATGGTCCCGCTTTAGCGTGTTAGGATAGTATTACTGAACAATTTGAAACGCGTTAAGAATAACAGTATTCCGCGGTATTTATTAGTTAGATTTATCGCCTTAGTGTAAACTGGAACTACTATTGAGGTTCTCCATTGCTTTGAAATTATAATAATGATGGTATGAAGTAATAATTCCAAATTACTGTTGAAAAGTAATACTATCAAAAGTAAATAGAAATGAAAATGTTTGGCCCAAGTTCTTCTGGTAGTCACGGATTCGACCAATACTTTCGAGATACTGAAATTTAATTTGTCATTTACTAATGTAAATAATTTCGTATCTTTTACGCTTCACATCTAGCCCTAAATTACTGAAATTAATATAAAGCAAGCTATTAATAGAAACATGCTTGTCAAAATTTTCCATCGAAAATTACTAGCAAAATCTATTGGTGTATTTTTTTAAAGCAGTACTGTTATTGTAAAATAAGCTGCGGCTAACGCAATTTAATTGTAACGTGAAAATTTCATCTGCTGGTTCTTCATAAAGTGGCGAGCCGAATTTTTGTTTTAGCATATGCACAATTTCTCTGTACATATGCATAATTTTAGGGGATAGTATTCGTGTACGAATTATTGTGTGGCAGCCCGAGCATAATGGTGCGAAAGAGGCGAACAGAAATGTCCTTTCAGAGTACATTTGTTTCTGAATAATTTTGGAGTCCGAATAACTTCCTCTTCCTCCTATTGAACAACCTTCAATTGAAATCCCTCGGAACCAAATTTTTATTTTCTTTATTACTTTCAGTATTGTTCATGTCTCACCTATGCTCTTCAGAACTTCCTCATTACACATATTAAACATCATGTTTCTATCCCAATAGAAATCTAGTGGAATGGGTACGGTGTTCGCTAAAAAAAATGTCAAAAGTGTTAAAAGAGGAACGAAATATGTTTTATTATTTTATGATATTCGTATTTTTTTTTTCTATCACAGAGGATTTCCACTACGGATCAGCTTTTGCCATTGTTTGTAATGGAGACAATGTCTGATTCGCCTGGTTTTGCTGGATTGTTCGTAGCTGGAGTATTCAGTGCTGCTTTAAGGTTAGTATGATTCTCCGCATGGTCTGAACTGGAGTATATTTTATCTTAATAAGGAATTTAATTAGATCTTAAATGCGTGGAATTGAAAAAAAAACCTTCCTGACTATTCAGAAGTAAAGTTATCACTGTAATTCATGTTCTTCCTTTTTCCTTTTGTAAACATTGTAGTCATATGCATCAAATATATTTTTCAAGTCATTAACTTGTAATCAATTCCACATATGGATTTACAAGAGACACTGGAACATTTTGATTTCAGAGGCTTCTAAGATTTAGACAAAGAAGCAATATCTTGAGTGCGAAGAACGGGAGGGCATGAATGTTGTATGCCATTAACATAGTTTAATTGTACACTATTTAATCATTTCACATCAAAACAGGGTAACATTATGAAACAAAGTAATAGGTATGTATGGCAAATAATATTTAACTGATTTCTCCATACTTTAGGTTCTGTAGCTAGCGTTCTGATTCTCCTAAATTTGATATTAACTAAATAACTCCATGGCTTACGAAACTCGGAAGTTCAGCGCCCAGTAACAAACGTTCGTCACTCGATTTTATTCTTTTCAAGATCAAGCCAATTTACGTCACGAACCTCCCGAAGATCCCTACTCATATTGTTATCCCAACAACGTTTTGATTTTCCCAATGGCCTCTTCCCCTCCAGCCTACCAACCATGAGGGAATATACTTGTAATTTTCGTTTTCTCTCCAACTGAGTTGCATGGTCTGACAATCTAAGCCATCCTGATTTCATTGTTCTTACAACATTGGGGGAATAGTACAGTACGTGGAATTCATCATTATGAAGTTTCCTCCATTCTCCGCTCATCCAGTCGCGTTTCAGCCAGTATACTTCTCTCAACTTATTCACAATTTTTTTCTCACTTCTCATGTAATTTATGTTCATCTGACAGAGTCGTACTCTTAACTTTCGGAACCATAAACTCATTAACAGAAAAATAAACTTTCTGAACATTTTCAATTTCAACATTCATGAATTAATCGAGATATTAGGAGCTTCTGGACTGAATAGAAAAGGGCTTTGCTCGATGCCAAGTTATCCATGACCTTCCTATTGCTTGTTACATAATCTCCCAAGTATTTAAATTACTTTCTCTCCTTGTTTACTGATCTCGTTCTTAGTTGTTAATGTTTTTATTTTCTTCATACTCTGTGCTTCGGTTGTATTATTATTTACTTTGTTTTCTCTACGTTCACTTGAAGGTCTATTTGATCGCAAGCTTCTACTAAAACATCAGTGTTAATTTAAGTAAATTTGTATCGTCCTCCTATTAACTCTACATCATCTGCTTATTCGAATAATTCGTTCAAGACATTTAATGTTATTTCCTTTTTGCCTTTATTTATTTTTAAAATTGCATATTCTAATGCTAAGTTAAAGAGTAGTAGTGACAAAGTATCATCTTGATTCAATCTGTTACGAATCTCAAAACTACCTGACATATTATTTCCTATACGTATTCTGCTTATTTGGTCGCTGAGACACATCTTCACTAATTGAAGAAGTTCTTTTTTTCGGAATTCCAAATCGTACCAGGATAAGGTATAATTTCTCCCTCTTCATAGAATCATCCATATGCTTGCTTAGAATCAATGAGAAACTGGTGAACCTCCATATGCAGTCCTAATTAATCTCTAATATTTTTCTCAAGGTGAAAATCTGGTTCAATGTGGATCTATTTCTTCTTAATCCACATTGCCGATCTGCAATTTCATCTACATATATACTTAAGCGTGTTAGCAAAATACATCTAAAAACTTTGTAACATGTTAAGATTAATGAGATTCCACGATAATTTTTTGTCAGATGTATTGCCTTTTCTATAAACCGAAACTATCACTGAGGAATTCCATCCCTTTGATAGATCCTCGTTTCTCTATATAGCACTTATCAATTTGTATAGTTCTTTGGCTAGTGCCATTCGTCTGACTTTAATTAAGTCGACTTGCATGTTGTAATTTCCTGATGAATTTATTTTTTTATTGAAATTTCGATTTCGATTTCATTACGCTGTGGTATTTATGATTCTGCGAGATAAATATCGAATTTTCATTGTCTGTTCTGTGGTGTGTATACCGAGAAGTTTCCTGAAATAAGTTTTCCACACATCGAGTATTTTCGTCAGATCCGCTTGAAGATATCCATGTTCACTTTGAATCATTCCCAGTCTAGGATGGTAAATTTTCTTAACAAGTTTATCCTCTTTTGTAGATCTTATTGGTTACGCCGTTTTTCTCCTCTACTGAATTTTCTGCGTCAGATATTTTCGATTTTTGTTCCTATACCCACCGCTTATTTTCACTTACACGTTCTTTCGCTGTGCCGTTCACTGTATCACGAATTGTCTTCCACATCTTATTCACAACACTTTCATTATTATTAATGTCATCTTTATTATTACTCGAGTCGTGTAAGAGCTCAAACCTATTTGTAATGTCAAGTTAGTAATCTGCTTTTACGCACAGATGATTTGATCGTTTTATTTCGAATTTCTGTTACTTTGATACTTTTGATTCCCTATTCGCGATGGACAACTTTTCACTCACTTTTGTGATCATTAACTGATGGTCGGTGAACCCTTGCGTCCATTATGTTCATGTGTCTTTGTCCATCTACTAATACATAATCTGGTTGTATGTTTACTATCCGGAGATATCCAAATTTGTATTCAGGGTGCGTACTCTTTACTATTAGGTTTCTTGAAATCGTGGAAGTTATCGGTCCAAAACCATTGTTATTGTTGACTCTGTGAAGACTTGATTTGTCTATAGTTGGTTAAAAAGTTTGTTTCTTCCCTACCTTTTCATTGAAATCCCCCAACCCAATTTGGTATTTGCAAATGAAATTGAAGACCTGAATTGCAAAACATCTCACGTCCACCTTTTTCTAATTATCATTTTTCTGTTTGTTCAGCAGGCTATCCACTTCCATAATATTACATCATAACTCCAAATAACAAAAAAAAAAACTGTTTTAATACATGATAATTTCAACTGAATAGAATAACATCCCAAGTCCTTGGATCTCTTTTTGTTCCTCCTGAGAAAAATACTCCGGTGGACTTGGGGTGTTTTGCAACTCAGGTCTTCAATTGCGTAAGAAAAATAACAAGTGTCGTAGAAGGGAGACTATGATGGTGTTATAACTAGAATTACACACGCCCTCCTATAGTACTATATCTATACCTGAAAGTTACTATATCTATTTACAATCATTCCTACGGCAAGCGTAGATACGAAAGGATGTAACTGACCTTATCAAAATAAATATTCGACTAGACTTTGTATAGACAAAA
>JAGDQP010016467.1:0-40510 GCA_022664845.1 Lepisma saccharinum
GGTGGCAGTTTCGGTCGATGTGTCGCCGCTGTTGTTTTAGGTATATGCTTGTCAGAGAAGGTTTGTATAGCAGTAGTGATTGTTTCTATGGTTTGATACAGTTCGTCTTCGTTATTGTCACAAAACCAAGCAAGGAGTTTTGATCTCCCTAGTACACAAAACAACAGTGACTAAATTACATTTCTACTTACATAATACTTTAAACGCATGAAGATTACATTAAAATATCATTATTTAATCTTTCATATTGGCGTTCCGTTATAGCAATTCTTTTTCACAAGCTTTCATTAAAAATGTCAGTCTTTTTCATAACTAGCCAAATATGTAAATAGTGGTGCCGTCTGTTGAGCTATCACGTGAACTACTTACAGTACGAAAGGCATGCACGCAACCCGCAGTGCATCGTAAAATGACATATTCTTGTCCTTAAACATTTTTCTTTGTTTCAAATTAACTAAAGATAGAAAGTAGAATAAAATAATTAAATAATTAATAAATCGTTTCATAGAAACTCAATGCTTTTCCTTTCCTTTTCCTTACTCGCCTTATGAACAGGCAGTGCCATATCAATTGTCGGTTTAAAGGATCATTTCTTACGTTGTTGTACACAGCGGTTTTTCATGTTTTTTTTAGAACTACAGCGAAGCTAGTAGATATTCAAGTGTCAAACTTTAAGGTATGTTGGCCAGCAGGTCCCTTTGCATTGTACATCTAATTTTTTACCAAAATATCACATAGCAATTTTTTGAGGCTCAACTACGAATTATACATTAATGTACACGGTGCTTTCTGTAGTCTCACAAACTATTCGCGAATAAAGCGCCCCAGTACTATTTTCCCCTCTACTGTACGGCTGAGGATTCGCCTTGTCGTAGAGCAGAATATGTTCATATTACAGGATCAGAACATATCCGCTTGAAATTCTGCGCGATACGGTGCACAGAGAAGTCTTCGTTGCTGAAAAGAAGTATGTTCTAAAATATGTAACAGTACGTAGAAGAAATTAACCTAATTGTGCAACTTCAGGGTTGTTGTCACATGCATATAGTACAACCTAATTGGAATAAGACTTGCATTTTTTCTGTCATTGTCAACAGATGTGGAGCTTTTCTTACGGGAGTTTCAGTCCAGTGCTTTACTGGTTCCTTTCTTGTTTGATACTTTCATTTCCCTTGTCACACCCACTTTCAGAAGATAGTGAAACCAAGAAGTACCGACTGTGACTCCTCTATGCGAAGTGGATTTCACTTAGGAAGAAAATGTATTGCCTTTGAGGGAGATAAACCTTGGTTATGGTAGAGGAAATGCTCTGATAAAAGTAGAGAAGAGCTTCGATCAAATCCTCAGTTTAAAGGTTGTCGCACATGCTTGAAGGGATTTGTGTCAAAGTTAATGCGTCGGTCATTTCTTCTATTCAACTTAAAAGATATTTCATGCATCGACCCTGCTATTGCGTGTAGAGGTAAAATCGCGAATTGTCAGGAAGAGTACAGCTAAAAGAACTTCTTAATTGGAGTAGTAACCGACGAAGTGCAGAGGCAGCACAAACATGTATCTGGAGTGTCCGCTGTAGAAGATAAACTGAGGTGTAGAAGTGAAGTAAATTGTGGCTTGATGATTTCTGGTTTCAGCTCCTAGAAGATTTTAATGAGTGTGAAGCTGATGCTTTGTCATCTTTCTTGAAGATGGTTCTTACAGTGTCACATGGAAATGAAGATCTGGAGAGGGGTTTCTTTGTGAATAAAGAATGTATTGAAGACAACTAAGCCGAACACACAACCCATTCCATGCAGAAGGAGGCGAGAAAGATAGAGCGTAAGAAGTCATAAAAAAAAAACACGTTCGTGTAGAAAAGAAAAGAGCAGCAGAGGCAACTGGAAATGAAAAAAAGAATTCGATGAACATCTGAAGTTACTAGGAAAGGGATGACAGTATCTTTTTCTTTCTGTTGCGGGAAGAGAAATATCCCAGGAGTGACAATGGGAAAGTTGATGAACAGTTATCATAAGACTTCTGTGGAAAGTAAGGTTAGGCCTATATTTTTTCTTTAAATAAGTATATCAACAGTAATCTGGAAAGATGTAATTTCGGCGTGGAAAAATCTTGAAAAGTCAGGAAATTTCTGTGTTAGGCCTACTGCTTGCTGGAATCCTAAAAAGTTTTGCGAATAGTAGCGCTGTTCTGGGGTTGGCATTAGATATTGTTCTTTTAAGTGGATAAAAGGGATATACGAAAGGAATAAACATCTGGATACAAAATTTTAAGTTTTAACAGTTAAAGAGCGAAGTATCTTCTGAATTGCTACATGCCTCTGCTTTCTTTTTCTTTTTTTTAATCTCTCGCTGATAATACTTTAACATTCTTCATAATATTACTATGTTAGCAGAGTGCATCTTTTTAATTTTGGATATAAAGGAAACCTTAAAATTATCTGAATTGTTAATTAGAAAAGTTGTCGTCCCTGAAGATTTGCCTTCGTAGGCGGTTGCCTACTTTACCTGTGTAAATTCACACCTGTTTGCAAATATTGTCGATGTTTAAATTTGGAGTCAATGCTGAAATTTTATGTGTTGTGTTTAGCCAAAGCTAAGAGCATCTATTATTGAAGTATCAAATTATTAGGAAGCTCGAACCATAAATATATTATTTCTTGTTTAATTGAATTCAATTTAAGGCCTTTAGACAACTTTGACTTAGACCGAATGGATGATGATGTTTGGGGAATTGGTGTAATGAAGATAGTGGGAGGAAACAAGAGAACTCTCAGAGCAAAGCCCACATACCATGAGCCGGGATCGAACCGAGGATCCCACGCACCATCGGTGAGCGCTCTACCTTGGAGCCTCGGCTGCTCCATATCCTATTTAAGTGTATTTGCTTGAATGGTCTCTGAAAAATAGAATGCAGGGAAGTCTGCCACTATAGACCATTAATAAATCTTTACATTTATTATTTGATTGTGCCAACATTGTGAATCACGAAAAGAGTATAAGTTTATGAGACTGTAAGATTATTTTACGTAAAATACTGTGAAATATAAAAGCGACAAACAAGATACAAGAGCGCATGGAAGTACCTCCATTTGTTTGGTACACCGCTATACTAATATGCATGCGATTAATATTGCCATGACAAATTAAATATCAATTTGACACTCATGTGATAACGCAATATGTAGGATTTGCTAAGAATATCTGAATCGTTACTAATTAACATAGAAATAATTCGTTGATTCAAAAATCAAAATGGCCATCTTGTATATGATCTGTAATTATTTATATGTTACTGTGTAAACCATTAAATCTTTTACATTTATTTATTTTTATTTGTTTAATTCTTTTCAGCAAGATCTTCATTGTGCGAGGCTATGAAGATGAGTATAAGGGTACTGAATAAGGAAGAAACAACGAAGGCTCGTGCACCAACTCTAGTGCATTCCTTATGTCCTTATTCAAGCTATTGGAAACAGATGATAGAAAATTGTACGGATAATGAAAGGGCTTCTCTTCCGAGTGTGGCATTCTCTGATTTTACAGGAACTAGCTTGGAGTTCTTAGTGAATCCTGATTCATGTGCAGAATTGTCAGTAGTTAAAACTTTATGTTATAATATTCGAGTGGAACACTGCTCCCCCAAACGAGTTACATCAATTGTTAGTGAATTTAATAAAACAGAAGAGTGGAAAACTCAGGGCAAGAAAACAGCGAATAAACATGAATGTGTGAAGGTTGAAATTGTTCCTGATACTAACGAAGAGGAGGATAGACCAGAAATTTGGAAGAATGAACGTGTTCTAGAAGAAGTATCGGAAACTGATGGAGCTGTCACTGAAACACACACTCGTGATGCTGAAACAGGTACATTGAACAGTGAGATAAGCACATCTGCTACTGGAATATACCTACCAAATGACATATATCTTCCCCTTCCTTATGACAACTTTTGGATAAGGCATGGGTATTGTAAGATGCTCAAACATGAGGATTTTGCCATAGTTTTTGGCGATTTCCCTGAAGACTATAAATGGCTGTTGTTGTTGGGTGCACGTACTGCCGAAATGACAACAAAAAATTTGTACGAAGAGATTTTAATCGTTGAAAGTATTTTGTTTTACGTGACAAGGAAGAGTAAGGATTCAGAATTACCGTGCCCGTTAAAGACAATAAGTAGGTACATGAAAAGGTGGTGATCATACCAAGTACTTACATAAATATAATGTAACTGGTACGGTAGTCCTGAATGAATTCTGTTAGTTTTGTATTATTCAATACATTATATTTGAAAACTAGCCTAGCTTTAACGCAGGCGAATTATGTTTAAGGCAAATAAATAAATGTTACGGATTTTCGATTTATAGTATTACTTTATGTTGCAATTTATAGATATAGCTTAACTCTTCGTGAATGCTTAATATCTAGACACAATAATATAGTTAGGAATATAAGTTACATATATGTTGAACGTTGGTGCTTTTAGTTAAAATAAACTGTAGTCACTCAAATGTTAAGCCAAGTTAAAATAGCTTCAGAAATTCTGACGAGTTAAAACCATCCCTCCAAGTTCTGAAATAATTACCTGCTGATATTGTCAACCTTAAGATAAAATAAAATAATAGCTGAGCAAAGCAAATATGTTTTATTAAAAAACTAAAAACGTGTCCTGTACACATTTTTACTTTTTAAATAAAACGTATTTGCTTTGCTCAGCTATTATTTTATCTTTAGTTTATAAAAGCAAAGCTTTGATATGGAAAATATCACAGCCTTAAGCAAAATAAAAGGAAATAGTAATTGCATAATTATAGTACGAAATTGAGAACAAGGAAACAAGCGAGCGATTTTATATTAGTTACGTTATTGCTATGTATTACTATTGCTATACTGTGTGTTAGTACGTCAAAGGTCAAATTGAACTCTGTGCAGTTTGGTTAAGACATAGACCAATATATAGGTGAAATAATATAGTGGGAATTAAGGTGTTTATACATGTACAATTGTACATGCTTTACAAATATGTAGGCTAGTCAGAATTGCTGGAGAGTCAAGAAGGAACAAGACTACTAACAAGGAATTTGCACATTCGTTTATTATTGAAATTGTAGAACAAGTGAAGCGCAGTGCTTTGTCCGTCAGCTCCTCACACCCTACCTGCATCTCTCTACAGGTCTATAAATATAACAAACAGGAAAGCTGCATACTGCCTGAAATTAGGTAATGCACACACAAATTTGGTGTTAAAATCTTGTTATTTTAAATCTTGGATAAAACTTGAAGGGTGTAATTATTATTATTATTCGATTTTATCATGCACGCATCCAGAAATTTGTTTTGGGACGGATCCCTGAGCTTCCTGGGGGAGGGGGTCAAAATGTATGTGGACACGAAATGTATATTAAATATATATATTTACGTCTAAAATTATACTAATTCTGTCTAAAAGTGCTTTTTTTTTGGAAATTGAGAGGCATAAAGTACACTGGCTGTAGGGTTCCATGAGAGGACTAATAAAACCTTTAATTCGAATTACAAAGCAACCTGTTTAACATCGGAGTAAATCTTTAAGCAAACTCGCACCCTTAAAATAGTTGATAAAATTTTAATAATTTTCTATAATTGAGGAGTTAGCATATAGGAAAGGCACATAGCAGTACATGCCCTTTTTATGGAGAACGTGTCAAAAGATCCGCCAAGTTGTTTTCTACTGTTCTATGTAATATCTTTGCAATATTTCAATTATAGAATATGGTAGCCCTGTTTGTTCGAACAAATGAATAACAAAAGAAACATATGATCTTGTTACTTCCATTGTGTAGATGTTCCTGCAGTTCAGAATGTGAATGTGCTTTAATAAATTTGTGTTTTTATCTACTTAATAAATAATAGTTCAGAAGAATTAAAAGTTGCCAAAATTGGAGGAAAGAGACCAGAAAACAAAAGTGAATGGAAACAAGAAAAAAACAAGACGAACAGAAATTTAGGAAATGCTTATACTTCTCCCTTTGGTAAGTTTATTGGAGCAAAAGTATTTTCTGCAGTCAAAGAGTGCTGTTCGACAAAGTGTTGGAACATGTGACAGACAATCAACAGTGTACATTTTACTGGACAGTTTATGGAACTGCCAACAAGGAAGTGCAAGATTGTTGTATTGCTAACTGCATCAGAAATGAACCTCTTAAGACAGCTGCAATGAACCCTAAAATGGAAAGACAGAACATGTGGTGCTATAGGGTAAGGGATGGTGTTTCATAGAGAAATGTATGCCAGAAATTCATATTACATTTATTTCAAGTTAGCATGAAGAGGATTAGAATCGTTCGAAATAAAATTATTCAAAATGATTCTTTTGAAGAAAGGAGAGGAAAACACATGAACAGGCCAAGAAAGTTAGATAACTCAATATGGGACCATTTTTTGTTATATTTGCAATCAATACCGCAAAATAAAAGTCACCATTGTCAAGAAAAATAAGAACTTATGTATTTTGGTGATCCCAATCTGAACAAAAAACAGCTTTTTGAACTGTTTTCTGTGTACTGGAAAGAGAAGACTGGAAACTCACTTTCCATGAAGTACAAGACTTACTTCAAGCTTTTTCGACAGAAGAGTAAGTTTAGCTTTCGCCGACCAAAAACTGATGTTTGCGACTATTGTGTAGTGTCAAACAAAACTTAAAAAAAAAAAAAAAATCCAAATGATAGCTGCCAGATCCAGTACACCCTTCACAAAACGAACGTTAAGGCTTACAGCAACATAAAAGGGAAAATATTGAATGAAACAAAAACTAGTTCGAGATGCCTAGTTTTTGAGTTTGATTATGCACAGAACTTACCTTTGCCAAAGTTAAATGTGACAAGAAAGTTTTACAAGATGTTGTTGTGGCTCTATATGTTCATTGTGCATGTTCATAACGATAACACCTCTTTTCTTTACTGTTACCTGGAAAACCAGGCGAAGAAAGATGGTAATTCAGTAACTTCATTTGTTCATCACACTTTAGAAATAAAGGAATTTCTAGACATCAGAGACATTATTTTCCTATCTGATGCTGCTGGTGGGCAAAATAAGAATAAGACTATGGCACAGGTTTGTTTGTGGGTGTAGAAGGTATATGGTGTTAACGTCCCGCAGCTATTTCCAGTTCGTGGGCATTCGTTTTCTCAATGTGATAGGAATCTTGGGCTGGTGAAATCTTATCTGAAGAAGGAGCCCATAATCACAACAGCAAAGCCTTATCTGGAAGCCATGGTATTTGCTAGGAAGAATCCACCATTTACAGTTGTTTTTGATAAAAGTTTAATCAAAGACTGGAGTGCTACCTTCGAGCCAATGTTTTTGAAAGCTTCCACTGCTCGGAACAATAACTTCCGAATACAGTCATATGTGCAGATAAAATACAGAGCTGATGGAGCTTTGCTTCCATCAAGCACTTATGCACCTATATTCTGCCCTTTTAATTTCTGGAAAACTAAGACCGGCGTATCTGTGTTGCGCAATATTAATCTAAATGCACTCAGAGCACCAGCAATTCCAAGAGCAAAATTGGCAGATGTAATGTCGTTGTTTAAATTCATGGAGCAAGAGAGCATTGACTGTATGGAAGTACTACTAGAGCAAAATGCACATCTCGTAGAAGACTCCATTGTTGAGGAAATCAGTGATGAAGATGTGGTTTGAACAACAAAAGTGATGCTAGACAAATGAAACTACAATATATTAAGATAGCAAGTAATTGTTAAGTGCAGCGGAACTTTCTGTAATGTCCTAATTGTTCATTATTATTAATATTAATAATGAACAATTAGGACATTACAGAAAGTTACTTCTTCATAACATTATGTGAATCAGTTACGTTATGTATTCTTAGATACCAGCTGCAATTAACAATTACTTGCTAACTTAATATATTGTAGTTTCACTTGTTCTCTATAAGAAGGGCATATACAATGCTTGCAAAAATTATGTTATATCAGGATAAAAATAGATTGGTACATAAAGGATTTATTTGTTTCATGTTTTGAGACAATAATCTGATTTTCCTTGCTTAATATTCATATTATTTTGTATTAAACATACATTGGTTTTTGTAATAAAACTTTGCAGCTGATTTCCTCAAAATTGCCATTTTATCTACGTACCCTTATTGGAGCTAACTCCTTAATTGCTCTTAAATGTATATTACCGATACGAAATGTGGGAGAACACTATATCTTATTCCATTATTTTCGAATCAAATGTAACTTTTATGAATCACAGAATCAACACTTTATACATAGTTTTAGAGGACCTTTCCTAAAGCAAATTTCAGAAAAGGTGCCCTTGACGAGTTCCTATACAAAGTTGCAAATTCATTTTGCAAGCTTCTTATGGGAGAAATTTACAAAATAATATTAACACGTAAATTAACGTCTTGTGATAATATAAGGGCATTGTTAGACGTAGGCCTATCGGATGCGATTTGAAAGGTGCGCGCCAATTTTTATAAAATTAGAGACGAAATGAGATATATTTGCAAGTGTTACCTGTAAGGTTTTTCGTCGGACTCGGACTGTCCGAGGTCCGGACATTTTAGTGTTCGAGTTCGAATTCGATTTTGGGAGAAAGCAGCTTGAAAAGTAACCTCCAGTTTTGTTCTTTCTTCAGCAATGGGCTTCTGTCTGTACTTTTGTATAGGGTCGTTGCTAAACGCCCATACTGAAAGAAAGTCTGTTTCTTCTTTGCACTTCCACCTTCTCCTTCATCCACTATTCTTTTGTAGTGTACTTGTAACCGCATGCTCCCTTCAGGGAAATAAAAATGTCAAAGAGAACTTGAAATTTGCGCAATGACAAAATATAAGGGTTTCGGAAGCATGAACTATTGATTTATAAGTTTTTGTTTTCATAATTTTTAATATGCCTATGCATAATTTAATAAGGACATATATATTTAATAAAAATTGACATTAAAATAGTTAAAGGCATTTAGTGTTTAAGTGAGTAAGTTTGATCAGTCAGATTTCAGACAGTCCAGGTTCGATTTCGGAAGTCCGACAAAATTGTCCGAGAATTCGAACTCTTAGAAGTCCGAGAAAAGAAGGCCGAAGTCCGGTTCTCAGAATGCCCGGATGTGAACAAGCCTACTTACCTCTAATTTGCAACAGCATACCCCTAATCTAAATTGGGTATTAATTATATTTATTTTCGGAGATGGTGGTTCTGATTACTGTTTTAAGAACAACAACTTTATGTAGAAAACTATTTAATTTCTTCACTGTGTAAATTTGAACATGTACGAAAAGCAGTATCAATAAATTTCTAATTTTAGCAACTTCCGCAAATATGACATCAAATGAATTACGCGAGGTCACAATGCCGTCTAGGTTCTCAAAAATACCACAAACATGTTCAACACACTCATCTGCAGCGTGCTTGTAGTTTTCAAAATGCGAAACAAAATATCGAATTAGGTTGACAAAGCCAACTGCAAGTAATTACTACAACAACGTATACAAACATACCGAATGTTACCACTAACAAAGAGAGCACGTGGATAACGTAAAACTTCCCTAATCACTCACTTGAGTACTTCAAGTTAAAAAAATATATTTATTGGCAGCTGCTTTTGAATAAAAAAGTTCCTTACAATCTAAATAGTTTTCATTTCATTATAATACCTAAGAAGATACTCAAGCAAGAGCAAAGTAAATCAATCAAAAATTAATTCCCCAAAATTTCTTACATCCACTCAGACTTACCTAAGTCTTCGTAATGGCCGAGCTAAACCCATCCCGCTACAACTAGACCAAAATGGCCGCCACGAAAACCTGAAGCAAAACGAAAGCAAACGAAACAGGTGGACATGTGACGTCACGCAATATGGCGACGCGGTAGCAATCAATATTCTATTACACAGACAATGATAGAAACGTGCTATTAACACCGAATATGTAACCAAAAATAACAAGAAAGACAGAAAAATGTTTCTTGTCGCGACATATGAATACATCCACGTACAAAATATATAAATAAGTAGAAAAATATATTTTTTATATGAAACTAGAAAAATAGTAATTACAATATTATGAACATACTACTTTACAATACCTATAATTTCCACAACACTTTAACAATATAGGACATTAATGATAGAATAACCTTTCATTCTAATATGTCATAACCCAAAATCCAAACACTTTAGGATCCTGCAACAATAAACATTTTCATACTATACATTCAACCTATGAATATAGAAATACATATGACAGAAAGAAAAAATTAACAATCAACATAGTGCCTAGGTGTCAAATATCTTTCCGTATGTTGTAAATGTCTTCTGACTAATATTAAGATCTTCAATTAACTAACCACGCAGTGTTTCTAGTTGGAAACATTAAAATTGTATACGACCCCACAAATTGATAAGCCAACTTGGCATTAAAGTGTTTGTCTACACTTGATTTCATATTTTTTTTACTAATACATAGTCACCAATAGCAAATCATGTAGGTTGATGCCTTTTGCTATATAGTTTCTGCCTTCTTTCCCAAGCTTTAGTTATATTAGTAATCATGGTGTAAAGACGCTGCTCTTTGCCACATTTCTCCTCCCAAACCAAATCATTTAAAACCCAATTGGTATCCAACGGATTGATGCATTTTCTACCCAGATAAGCTTCAGATGGGGACATTCCTAATGTTTCGTTAACAGTTAAATTTAGAGTATACTGGATCTTAAGCAAAATAACCTTTTTTCTGTCTTTGTCTTTGTCGATGTGTAACATCTTAACATTTGAATGATTTTACGAATTTGTCGTTCACAAAGATTGGAGACAGGTGAATAAATAGTAGTAGGGACATCTGTTATCCCGCAATTAAACAAAAATTGTTTAAAGTAAGTACTTGAAAAAACACTTGCATGCACATGGACCACCTTGTTTACATAGCCAAAGGTCAAAAATAGCTTTTGCAATTTTCTTACATACAACCTTCGAGCTCAACGTCTTAAGTGGCTCAAGCATCACAAACCTGCTACAGGCATCTGTTATTTTCAAAACGTGCATATAACCATCACAACTGCTAGGATAAGTCCCTGCTGTGACTAAATACCAGGTAGAGTTTGGGTTAAGTTCGTTTTTAGAAAAATATTCTGCAGGTTTTACATTACTGTACTTTGTCTTCTGACAAACATCACAGGTGTTTACAAATGTTTTAAGCTCCTGAAACATATTAGGCCAAGTGAAACGTGTACAGATTTTATGTAGTCTTAATATAACCCCGCATGTCCTTCGCCTACATGTTGGCAGTGAAAGAATTTTATAATACTCAACCTTAATGCTGATGGTACTTAAATCCTTCTCCCTGTTTTGCTTTGGTTTTCTTAAACAAGACTTTATTCTTAAGAATATACCCTTGGACTTCTTGTTTATTTGTTAACTTGTTTATTATTTCAACGCATTCAAGATCTTCATGTTACCACTGAATAATTGTTTTGTTAAATTCGGGATGGTTCCAGAAAATATTGTAACTTACAACATTTTTTTCCATCATTCTCAATAATGTCATGAACATTCTCCGATATGGGAAGAAATTCATGAGCATTATGAACACGTGAAAGAAAATCAGCAACTACGTTTTCTTGTGAACGAATATGTACAATTTTGAACTGATATTTAGAAATCCTTTCCAAGATAGTGGCATATTTTCCCTGACGTTTGTGGTTAAGTAGTAACCACGTAAGAGCGCTATTATCACAGTACACGATAAACTCTTGATGCAAATACATCTCAAATTTCGTGATTGCTAAAGCTAGGGATCGCAATTCAAGTTCAAATATTGATTTATTGAAGTCTGACTCTGGTATGAGTAGAATATAAATACACTGGACGGAGATTTCCTTCTTTGTCATATTGACTTAAGGTTGCAGCGTATGCTACTACTATTACAGTATATAACAAACGGGGCTTCCATGTCTGGAACCTTCAAAACTACATGGTTTACAAATGCTTCTTTGATACTCAGGAGGACCTGATCCTCTTCGGGACCCCAATGAAATTTAACGTTATCTGACCTTAGTCTGAACAAAGGGCGCATTATTTCTGCAAAGTCAGTTATATAATGTGCATAAAAATTTACCAGCCCACACAAACGATTTAAGACAAGTCGAGATTTTTAGGCTCGAGAAGTTGCTGAATGGCAGATACACGATCTAGGTCAATAAACATTTTCCACCCTCAAAAAGATATACCAGGAACTTAATTTTAGTAGATCCTAACTGGTTTTACGAGGGAATACCGTAATGCCCCCTCTCGAAAACGAGTTGACTTTCTCAGCTGTATAGTGTATACAGTATAGCAAGATCTTCAGTGTGAATGAACAAGTCATCATGAAATTTGTCAAAATTTTCTGATATTAGATGTCTGAAAATACGATGCATTAAGCTAGACAACACGAACTGCTGTTCACAAGAAACATAAGTATTATTTGAAACAATAAACGAGTACATGTACAAAACGTGGTATACTTCTTACTATCTTCATCGATATTACAATGAAAACAAGCCTGTTTAATGTCAAATTTTGAATAATATTTTGCCTTTGCCATCCCTGTTATAGTGGCATCTTGGTTTGGTGAAAGATAGGAGTTCACTTTTACCGTAGCATTAACATCTGAGTAGGCTACTACTAATCTCTTGGTTTTATCCGGATTAGTGATTATAAAGCAAGAGGATGCATACATAGAGGATTCTAATTGCTCTACAACACCCTGTTCAACTAATTTATCAATATATTCATCCAATTCTCTGTGTTTATTTCAAGGAAGGAAGTAATGTAAGCGCACAGGCTTAGGATTTCTTATAGTGGTTACTACTTGTATTATTTTGAAATTTTGAATCCCTGTTAGTCAAAATTTATGTAACGATTCAATTATTCACATGTTTCCTAAAAGAAACCAGTCTAGTTGGTTTACGACCTTTCTTTTGTTTTCGTGCATTTGAGTTAAGTTTGGCATAAAGTTTATATCTTGTTTTCAAACCAGAACGTTTCATTTCTGAGACAGTTTGATATCCTCCATCCCTGTTAGCTTGTGGGTTTGACCTTCCGTCATTCCCGGGATAGGAAAAATAGAGAGATTTTTTTCAGCTTTAGGAAACGAACTTCAATAGGGTATTCCTTAGGGAAAAGCTCCTATGACTTTCATCCCCTGATGTCTAGTTCGAGTCCAGCCATGTTCATTTGGAATTTTGGTTCATTGCTGTGTGTGTGTAAGGAAGCAAGCCCTAGGTTTTCTACTAGCTTCCTCATGAGACGGGGTGCTGACAGTCGTAAGAGTTTTTCCCGGTATAAACAAAAATACAGGTTTCCGCGTCCGGTCTGCGTTTATCACTTCCAGCGATGACGTCCCTGTACGACCAGATCTTGAGGAAATACCTTTTTAAAACCTCCTCTCTTCCTATCCAGCCCCATTCAATCAGTTTCCTTAATGCCCTGGAATCCGTCCTGGGGAAGCTGCTTGAAAAATCATCCCGGTCAGAAACTTTAGTCTTTTTCTAAAAAAAAAAAAAAAATTGTCTGGAGCGGTCGCAAGAGCCTAGCTCTAGCGGCGGTTGCAATCCCGGGAAATAGCCTGTTTCTATTCAAGGGCAGAGATATATATGTTTGGGTTTACTAGTACATTGTGTTTCACTACAAAAACACTGGGCATTGCTCCCTCATCCAAGTCTCGCCCCATACTGTAAAAATATATACAAATAGAGACAGTATAACAAAAAATATCTCATGTTATATGCATAATTCAAAAGAGTTGTATAAATGCATAATGAATATTCTTATAAAAAGCAAATACATATAGGTTTCTTCTAATGAGTCTGTTGCAATAAGGGTCTGAGAAGTATTATTTCAAAGCATATCATAATGTAGGTGCGTCCCGGGGCTCCCCACGCGCTTTTTTGAAAGTATAGGAATAGCTATCGGGAACTAACAGCCATTTGAAAAATTGAATTTTAAAATAGAGTGGCAGCACTAACATTTGGGTGTGTGGGTATAGGGAACAACCACAGTATGTTTCTATTGTGTCGAATATATATACTCAAAGGTTGGTGCGGATACGTCGAACTGAATGGAAGTAGTAAATATTTTTTTAATTGATTTGCACCACTGTCAACTGTGGACCTGAAGTACTTCTATGACGAGTCTCAGTGAGTAAATACAAAGTTTGGTCCTAATACGTTCAACGATATGGAAGCAATTAAACATTTTATTTCCTGAAGTTGTTTGGCAACTGCGGCGTCGGAAGTACCCACGTGAACTGTCCCAGTACCTAATGCACATGTTAAATTTGATGTAAATCTATGTGGATATATCTAACGGTAACAAACATGAAATCTAGATTCTTTTAACTGTTTCACAACCCTGACAAACTACGGTGCCTGTATGACCTGTCTCAGTACCTAATCAACTTCTATATTAAATTTAGTGTAAATCAATGCACACGTGTAGATTTGTATTAGTAAAGGCATTTGTATAAGTTGAATTTGAAAATAGGTTTGCAACACTGAGGACTGGGGTGTTTTAGGTCGGGGACACCCAAAGCTTTCTTCTGTTTAGTTGAATAATGTTTAAGCTAAGTTTGAGGCAGATAGGATATTGAAGATTTTTCTTTAAAAAATGTTTGTTTTAAAGCTGGCAACACTGAGAAATGAGTAACCAGGAATATCTCACAAAAAAAAGCAAAAAATATTTCTAATCTTGGGTTTAATTATGTTATATTACTTCTTAATTACCTATATGAAAGTAATTTTTGCTTCAAGACACGTTAGCAGTATTACAAATTGGTGCCTTAGAAAAAAAACTAAATTTAGAAAAAACTAAGGCTCATGTTTTTTTTTAAAAAAACGGAAGTGTTTGAAAAAAGGAACATTTTTTTTATTTAGAACACTAAGAATACCAGATAAGATCTACCACCCAGCATAAACTCCAATCACCGAATAAGAAATGACTATCAAATCTACATAGTTACTCACTACTGTCCATTTCCTCATGAACAGAAGAGATAGAGCAATGTAATCACAGAAGCAAATACATACCCATGAAGTTTTTGATTTCGTGTTAGTTTCGCACAATAAATAAAAAAGAAAAAATGAAATATGAACATCTTGTTTCATTTTATTGATAGTGAATTAATATTTCCCGCTTCCAGCAGCCAACCGAAAAAGAATAAATCGAAACAACACATTTCGTCTCCTCTGGAGGCTTCCGGTGCCATAATACTGATTATTTTGGAATCTAGCTTTTTACTTGGGACAAACTGCATACTTTTACGGGTAAAACACACCCTTTCGTACTCTTAAAAATAATGTTTCTTTCAAAGAAGAAAAATAAAAACGGCTTTAAAAAAACATCGTTTAAAACAAATGTTCAAAATGTTTAAAACAATCGCCTCTTTTTAAAGCACCTGTTTAAAACATTTTGTTTTAAACATTCCAGCCCTGGTAGTCAATTGCCGACCGAGGTAGCTGTGCGTTTTAAGGCGTTAACCCAGCGACTATAAGGTTGTAGGTTCAAATTCCCCTCTGGGCGCGGATGTTTGTGTGTGTGATGAAACGTTTAAGTCAAATAAACGAAAAAATATACGTAATAATCGTAAAATAAACAAAATTAAAAAAGATTCGATAAATCGCTGAACTTCTAACTGAGCAACCTGTATTCAAATCTTCTTTAAGCCTTCTCTCCTCTTCTGTTTCTCTTGCTCCCAGTATAATGAAAACTCAATGAAAAATGGGTTTTATTAACCTGGTAAATGCTTTAGTTGGAAAAAAATATTTGGGGGAGCTCAGCTTTATTTCAAAAGCTCCAATATCGGTTGATACTGCGCTCGATTCGGGCTTGCGGCATGCTGTCTCGTTCGCTGATCGCCTTCCTGCCCTCAGCCATGACTTCTCATAAGAAACTAGGTTGAATTCTTTAGTGCAGATAAGTACTTCAACATTGCTGATGGAGATCTACGCCTTGGATCGTTTCACAAGTAACGAATTTATTTTGTCGTCCATTATTTCATTCATTACGCTCTCTCGCATTCAGAAGTTGATAATGAAATAGTGTCAACAATTCTTAACATTGATTTAAAATCCTCAGGCAATGACTGGTATCAATATGCTCACGAAAAGCATTAATATTGTTTTTAAGGAATATGAAAAATACATCAGGTTGGTACCGGGAATCGAAAGCAGGTCCGCCCTATTACAAACCAAGTTCTCTACCGACTGATCTTGCTTGTCGTAATATATAGTAACATAGAGATGGAACCAGGGATTCCGCCATGATTTTGAATTCGAAGGGTTTAAATCCAAAGTTACGGAGGTGTAAGTACAGTTTTATTGGGTTGGTATCGATTTTTAAAAGATAAAAAAAATTAAAGTTGAAGGTTTGTGCTTGAGGATTTGGATGGGTGACACTCCACATTCTGTGAAAATGTTCAAGTGCCCAACTTTTCGCGGGGGGTTCTTTTTGAATTTTTTTAGAAAATCAATCCACCCTATTATGCATACCGAAAACTGGTAGATCTATTCCACGTACCAAATACATTTAAAAATGCTAGTCACGAAATCGAGACAAATAATTTGCATTAACCGAGAATAAAATCTAGTCGTCGACGCAGAGTGAGAGAATAGCTGTATTTTCACGATAATAAGCAAATGGGCCTGAGCTACCAAACTGAACGAAACGTACCCAAACAAGTGTGTTTTACAAACTTGCAGCTCAAGCCTGTTCTCTTTATATACGCGTGTGTTACTGAATCTTACTTACATTGTGCATTATTTATAAACAAATATACAGACATAAGCGCGAAAAATATGGTCCAAATAAACGTGGAAATAATGTGAATATTGTAACAAATAACTTTGTACTTTGCACTAAACGAAGTAAAGTTTTCTATTTATTTTCTGAGAAGTAACATAGCTCCCCTACTTGGCTTTCAATTTAAAATAAATGTTGCAGTTGCCACCCTCAGACATATCTTGTTTCTATCCTGCGTAATCTATACTTGTTCTGTTTCCACTAATTTTTCCATAATTGCATAAATATCTAGATTCAAGTACTTAAACAGAATATCAGTTGATTTACTTACCCCATATTCAAGTGGTTTTTGTCGCATTTCCTCAGTCTGTTTGTTGCGTAGATTCTTTCATTACATGTAATTGCTAAAGTACTAAATAAAAACTGAACTTCACCTTAAATCAAATAGAAAAAAGTCACGAACCGCACTGTCCATTTAAAATAATAGCACATTTTGAAGCTTTATAGCGAGTTATAGCGCACAGCCCAGTTTTATAGCGAAAAACTACTTTCCAACTGAACAAGACAGTTCAAACACAATCTGTATCGCTATCTTTACTGTTCAATGCGCGTAAGAATATCTAGTTAAAAACCGTTATCTGTAGGTATTGTTGCGGGACAAGATAACACAATTTCAGTTGTCCTTAGTTAACTCATATCAGACAGCTATTGCCGTTGAGAAATTATTCATATGCCTTATGTTTCTTACGAATAACTATTCGGTCATTCCATGCCAATGCAGGTATAGAAAGTCACCCATAGGTTCAGTTTTTGATGAAATTCCGTACATTTATTCTTTGTCTATTCCAAATTACAGGTTTCTACGTCATCTATATCCAGAGTTAGAGTGCTTCAAAATTAGCATTTTGAAAATATGTGAACAAGAAAGATAATCAAGTCTGTATTAAATAAATACGCTTGAATAAATAGCCGCTAAGGACCCTGGGTTTAAAGGGTCCTTCCGTAGTAGCTTAACTGTTAACGTTTTACCGTTAGTTAAAAGCGGTTAATTTCAGGATTTTAATTTCGGTTCAGTACCATCAGGTACAGAGATAATCTCTCAAATACTATGATCCAGTGCCTCAATATCTTAAAACGACCTTTTACGTATGCCCATTCATTATGCCAAATGTCATGCTTTTATGAAAAAGTGCACAATTCTTTGAATAGTTGGCGCTGATCGGCCCCACTATTACGTATAATTCATCACAGAATTCAAATTTGGAAACAAAATTATGGTAAAAGTGTGAAAGCCAAAATGTTTTAGATATGGATTAATGATCGCAAAAAAGGTCTGAAATGGTGTTGGCCTTTTCACATAATAGCATGAATATTTGAGGAACAACGCGTAATGTAGACAGGACAAACATAATCGGAAATAACACAACATTTCCTTCAGCATGATGTAACGAAAACAGTGGGATCCCACTGGGAACTCCATTTTTTTTTTACCTCGTTATAGATCTTCTGTGCTTTCAATTAAAAATTTCGAGATTTATCCGGTTCTAGGTGCAAAACGGTCGATCGGACAAACATGAAACTTTATGTTAATATTGCTAAGGACATCCGGAAGACAAACATTGATTAAGCAATTCCAATTACACGCGCTCAATAATATTTACACAATTACACTTTATTAACACTTTAGAAACACTTTATTGACATATCCATTTTACAAATTATCTACAGTATGTTGGTGTCGTGTATCAAACATAGGCGTAAGCACGGGTGGCGCCAGTATTCCCGTAGCCCCACCAATTAATATGCAGTACCGTCGTTTTATGTTCGAAAAGGAATTCCTTATCTCACTGAAAACTCTTTACATTAGGGGATAGGACGGACAAACTGCAGGTAAAATTAATTCAGAGAGAACTGAGAATTTATATTGTATGCAATATATAATGTACAAGAGGACTAGTTCGGATGATTTTAAAGCTGCTCTAAATTTTGTGATTGACTGCATAGCTTGCGGCACACAGTTGGGGGGACGAAATCAATACCGTCTGAACGCTGAGAAATTGTTGGTTGGATCTTGGTCAGGATCTTATAGGTGTGCTATCAGCTTTATATTTACAAAGTATACGGGATAACGCTGTTTCATCTTCGCGATAGCGCTAATGAACCAGGCTTTTTAACGAGTTCCTTATATCACAGGGGCAACTTTTCATAGGTTCGGTTATCGCGTTGTAAATTAAATGGATAGCATTCAGAAGGTTTTTGCAGGTCCTGAGTCACACTAGGCAAATGCTGGGATAGTACCTTTAAAATAGACCCTGACCGACAAATACATTTGACGATAACTTAAAATAAGCCTCTCAGCGGAGCAACGCAGAGCAACATAACTTTTCGTAGTAACAAATCGTATTTTAAAGATTTCAATTAATAAAAATCAGTAACAACTAATGTTTCACTAACTTATGTTTTATAAATTATTATTTCGTAGCTTTTTTATATATTCTACGTCCTTTCAGACGTTGATTCCATTTTATTTGATTATGATCTGCTTTAAACTAAAGATTTTATACAGCTTTCAACACGTGCGTCGTTTACTATCTCAGTAACACAATCGATGCCAATCAAACAAAGGTAACTTTGCGACTCCTATTCTGGGACAGGTAAAAGGAAATAAACATTTTCATAAGAAATTTCTGACCATTGCAGATGTACTGTAACCAACCCAACATGAAAAAATCCCTAACTAGTTACTTTTTTTTTATAATTTTGGCCAGCTTTTTTTTGCACTCCTTATTACAGCAAAGAGACTAACGAGTGATGAAATAATGCGCTGTATTACGATTAATAATAGTTAAAATATTTGCGTGAACATCAAATGACAATAGAAATTAGATACGACGCTTCTGAAGACATTTCTAAAATTTAAATAGGCAGAAATTGTGAATGTCAATCAGGGGGAAAATTTTCAATTAAATGTACACTTAGGATCAAAATTTCGCTAGTTGATACACTTTCTAAGTTCCATGTGTAGCCCAACATAAAATAAAATCTCAATTCGACATTTAAAATAAATATGCCATGCATTGTGCTCTCCTTGTACAATATATTAGCTCAATATTGGCGTATTGTGGATCTTTGTGACGTGAAAAGTTTTCCATCGGCCATTTCTTATAAATCTCGGAATAAATATACTTTATATCAGCTTATCCCATAAGTAATGTATTTTTTTCACCATGAGGAAAAGAACGATAACTTACCTAAACACAGTCGTTAGTCATGAAAATAATCTCCAAGAGTACCACCTGTCAACCAGTTGTTGAATTCCCAGCTGAAAGAAGTCACCGGTTTGGAGGCAAAGAACAATGCTTAAGAAACGAAGGTTTAGGTAAGAAATTTAAAAAAAATCCCTTACAGAATACAGATTAAAATTGTGTGAAATTAGTATGCCGCTGAAACAAATGAAATATAATTCAACTTAACATTTTTTAGTACACTACACAATATTCAACCAAGGAAGCTCATTTGGCATAAACAACTTATAGCCTTAGTACTTTACGGCAATCACGATGCCTATATCATCGCATTATACTTATTATGTATTTCTTTCTCACGTATAGCACTATATAGAATGAATTTAGCATCTACTGCTTTTCTGGGAATTTGAAGTTCGGAAGAGTTCAAGGTACAAATCATGTACCCATTGAACCAACAAAAATATTAGATTGTACCCTCACCGATACCGGTTAGTTTTTATATCATTGTTCATTTTTTTCTTATAGAAGTTTCGATTGTGGTTTTCCTTGAAAGCCAGCTTGTATCAAAATTAAAGCAAGATTTTTAGCTAGAAACACACCCTTATCGTCAACTATTGTTTGTATGTAAATGATGGTAAATATAACTGCTCTTTCCTGTTCTTATTTTTTAATGTTTAATGCCAAAGCTGTTTTGGGACATGAGCTCAAAGACTCAAATGTATTGTAGTTGTTTGTTGAGGTACCTACTTGGAAGGCCTTCACCTTTACCACAGTTGTTGAAAGTCTGCGTGAATGGTTTCTGATGAATCGTCGAGCCTTTGAGCTTATTCTTGGCACCTTTGGCTTGAATCATCTTCAATAGCTTCCTACAATTTTCCCTCATCGATGAGTGATGCCGACAGCAACGTGGAATATTTTTTTAAGGTTTCATCTTCGTTACCAAATGTTTTAGGCTGTGCATTCACTCACCGGGTTTGTCCCAAGTGTCGAACAAACAGGGGTGGATTTCGGTTTCATTTTTTGGCCTGGCCCACTGCCTAACTGAGGAATATACTGCGTGGAAGGGGAAGGATTACATGGCCATAGATTAGGCGGGAGAGATGGTGCAGTTCGCCCCCCGCTCACACTTTCTTCCGCATTCAAGTAGTGAAACTAGGATAGACCCTACATAAATTATGCCTGAAAAGCTAACAATGGAACAATTGCTATACCAGTACCTCATTCTCGAGTAATGTGTTGTCAGACGCTCACTGACCTTCAGACGCTCACTACCAAAAAGGTTAATTTATTAGGAGTTTGTGGCAGTAGTGTTTCTTATTTTTTGATTATTATGAGATGTTACAAAATGAATAGGATCCATTTTCAGGTCTAGTAGTTGCAATATTCTATGAAGCGAGTACTATTACAAAGTAAATTTCATTACTGAGAAACCTGACATTTATTACTGGCCATTTGATGAATATGAATTGTTATTTATGGCTTTTAGGTATATTTCTCTTGTATATTGGGTAATCCGCTGAACTGGAATTCCAGAAAGATTTCTTATTGAAATCTTCACAAGTCTTGCTATTGTATATAAGAAGTGAATGCATGGTCCAACTGAGCTTAAAGTAATATCAAATATGCAACAAAGCTGGATCCAGAATTTTCGTGAAGTGGGGGGTACTAAACTGAGGAATAAACCAGGGACATTTTCGATAAATAAAAATCAAACAAGAAGGATGCTTTCTATGAGGCAAAGTTGAAATAATGCTGAAAAAGTAAAATATTTTCCCTTGAGGAGAGGGGCTGCGCCACCCGCGTCCCCTATGTAGATCTGTCACTGATATGAAGACAAGTCGTCGTTGCAGCTACAGTTTAATTATAGAACACCTGTCAGTTGAACTGCAGTTGGAGCATCTTTGTTCGATTCCCAGTCGTTGCAGCGCTGCATTTTCAACCTTATACGTACAGATCACTTCAGTAAATGAAGTTAACATATTCCAAGTACTTTTCGCTATTTCATACACAAATTAATTTGCTCGCTCACCAACGTGGAAGCAGCCATGTACTTTTCGCTATTTCATGCACGGTTTAATGCTCGCTCACCAATGTGGAAGCAGCCAAGTAGTTCCAAGTACTTTTCGCTATTTCATACACAAATTAATGTGCTCGCTCACCAATGTGGAAGCAGCCAAGTAGTTCCAAGTACTTTTCGCTATTTCATGCGCGGTTTAATGTGCTCGCTCACCAGCTTGGAAGCAGCCAAGTAGTCAGGGGTGGATTTCGGTTTCATTTTTTGACCTGGCCCACTGCTTAACGGAGGAATATACTACGTGCAAGGGAGAGAATTACATGGTCATAGATTAGGGGAGAGATGGTGCAGTAACCCCCTCCCACACACACACACTTTTCTTCCGCATTCAAGTAGTGAAACTAGGATACAGAAATTATGCCTTGAAAA
Organism: Lepisma saccharinum; assembly: GCA_022664845.1. Lineage (NCBI taxonomy): Eukaryota > Metazoa > Arthropoda > Insecta > Zygentoma > Lepismatidae > Lepisma > Lepisma saccharinum. The sequence goes on from JAGDQP010016467.1 coordinate 22,461, forward strand.
GCTTTAAAACAATGGGAAAATTGCTACCTCATTCTCGAGTAATATGTCGCTCAGACGCTCACTGACCATACTACCAAAAAAGTTAATTTATTAGGAGTTTGTGGCAGTAGTGTTTCTTATTTTCTCGATTATTATGAGATGTTACTAAATTAATAGGGCCTATTTTCATGTTTGTTCAAGTCTAGTCGTTGCAATATTCTATAAAGCGAGTAAATAAAGCGTAAATTTCATTACTAAGAAACCTGACATTTGTTACTGGCCATTTGATGAATATGAATTGTTATTGATGACTTTTAGATATATATATCTCTTGCATATTGGGTAATCCGCTGAACTGGAATTCCAGAAAGATTCCTTATTAAAATCTTCACATGAAGGGGAGTGTCTTGGCATTGTATATAAGAAGGGAATGCTTGGTCCAGCTGAGCTTAAAGCAGTATCAAATATGCAACTGAGCTAAATCCAGAATTTTGGTAAGGTGGGGGTGCTAAACTGAGGAATAAACCAGGGGAATTTTCGGTAAATCAAAACCAAACAAGGAGGATGCTTTCTATGAGGCCAAGTTGAAATAATGCTGTAAAAGTAAAATATTTTCCCTTGAGGAGGGGGGGGGGGTGCGCCATCCGTGCCCCTATCTAGATACGTCACTGATATGAAAGCAAGTCATCGTTGCAGCTACAGTTTAATTATAGAACACCTGTCACTTGGTATACAGCTGGGGCATCTTTGTTCGATTCCCAGTCGTTGCAGCGCTGCATTTTTCAGCCTTATATGCACAGGTCATTTGAGTAAATGAAATTAACGTATTGATTAACGTTGTCTTCAATGCGATTCTATACTAATATTATCCTGTCTATCTATTAATTTATAGTGACTTTCATTTAATCTTTTTGTATACCCGTTTCTGGTTAAACGTATGAGTAGCTGCTCATTCATTTCTGCCTGATCGTGGATAGTGCGAACGTCAATAATCCAGGATGTCGCAAATTCGAATTGCCAAACCAGAAAAATATCGAACCAGCAACCTTGAAACATCGAGGTCGGGATTGGAATGTGTATCAGTGCTTAATGAACTGTAGGCGCTAGTGGAGATGGTTTTATGTTGTCAAGGAGGCATATTAGCAGAAGGTAAACACTCTAGTAAGAATATTTGCAATATAAAATTATTTTAATGGAATATGTGAAACTGTTCTAAAGATACGAACAATTATTAAGAATAGCTTTAAATATTTTTAGTTGTATATTTTGGACATATAGCGTATATTAATCACAAAAAAAAGAAAAATCGTATTTTTTAAAAACTCAATATGAACATAGGAATGATTTCTAAAATATTGATTTAATATATTTTTAAAAAAATTCTCTATACAGAAGGAAATGTTTTGTGAATAATGGAAATATATGATTATAACATCAATTATAATCACCAATAATCAATAATGATTATAACATCAATTAAAATATATGCAAAATTACGAACTCATTTCCAAAAATAAATTATATATATGAAAGAAAAATTGCAATTATCTTTAAACATTTTCCAAGAAAGAAAATGTTTCGGAATAATTTAAATATTAATTTCATTTTTCCTATATCTTCCGTAATGGAGAAAAAACAAGCCATTACATAGTACTGAGAAACTTATTGTTGGATAGCGAAGCTTGCTCCCCGTATTGAACCATGATATCGGGGTGACCGAGAGCTTAGCGTGCTCGCTTTCTGTGCGCGTGGTCAGGGTTCAATTCCCGCGGCGGTCTATTGAACGGAGTGGTTCGGAGCCAACTTTAACAAAAACTGTAGGTCTGATACTTAGAAGCTCACCAACTCGTATATGATGTTAATTCACTCACTCACTCATATTCTTAGGTGTTACTTTAGCCCCAAGTAAAATCAACGTTTCAATAGACCAGGGGCGGATTTTCCAAGAGGCTAACAAGTCTGTAGCCTAGGGCACTCAATATCACGAAAAGATGGAGATAAGGAAGGGAAATCAAGAAAGAAAAATAATCGGTGGAATATTTACGTTTCTAATATTTCGTTTCGTATTAAATACAAGAAATATCAAAACCTGGTACCGGTCGGCCGTAGGTAAGTTGCTAGACTTACTAATCGGAAAGCCCTGGGAACGATCCTAGCGTCTGCTCATACTAACTGAGATTTTCCTCAGTCATTCCAGGTAAACGCCTGGATGGTACCTACAAACTAGGTCCTGGTCGACTACCTTCCAACATCCTCTCCTCTGCCCTATCCCGAGCTGAGTCTGGCTTGTAAGATGAATAAAGACCATGAATAAATTTTATTGAAATCCTGTTAGTAACGGAGATAACAAAAAATGGGAGGCAGTGGCGCTGAGTGACGAGAACCGAGCCATTACAGAAAAATGTATTGAGGCGTAATTTTACTCAAGTGTGCAGAGACTACACTCATACGTAACACAAAATAATTATACAACTCACACAAAAAGTAATAGAACAATGAAATAAATTGTTTGACCTACCTAAAATGTTTGTGGATCAAAATCGATGCCGCGATTCGTCAAATTTCTGGACATAGCCTAAATCAACCTATTTTTAAATTATCAGACACGCTGCCTAGATAATTATCACGCACGACATACTGCACACACTCGCACAAACACGCTGACACATTAAAGCGCACACAGGCAACGTCTGGAATTATAACTGCCATTCACAGCCCTATTGGAGGAAACAAACTAACGAACTTAAACATCAAATGCGTCGAAAGTCGAGAAGAAAATACATGGAAAATATCCTACATTTTATTGTAGGGACGTGGCAATAGAAGTAATTGGCCGGCTTTATTTGAGTAGACTGCACATCTTATTACCACACAAATTTTCCGACAACCTGCTTATTTAGACATTGGGCTGGCGGTGTAGTGGAAGAAACCGTACGAAATAACGCAAGGAAATAATGATCTCGGTTCTTTTACCAAAAACACGGCTGAGACAAAGAGGAGCAACTGGTATTGGTGCAATAAAATACAACGAAAGAGAATCTCTATGAACTTTCCTGTTGTCACGACGGGGCTGGGCAGTCTTCAGAAGTTTTTACGAGATGTAGTAACAAGTAAAGGTTCCCATTCATTGATACGCCTGAGATAAAAAAAAGTCTAACAAAGAAAGGGAAAAATAAACCCATGAGGTTATGCTATCACTTTAAAAAAGAAGCAATATCCACAATATTTTGCTAGTATTTAGAGCCCGGGACAGTATGCATGTGAGCTTACAGCTTTCCGTCCAACTCGTCGTCACCCCCCCCCCCCCCTTCAGCCCTCTGCGTCCTATGTCAGTTTTCCGGTTCTCAATAACGTACCATCTCTTTAAAGACAGGAAGTGGTTGTTTTTATATTCACAGTGGCAAACAAGAATGGTTGATAGGGCAGGGAAAGAAGGGAAAACACCATCGCTTTGTTACTCGGATTTTCAGCAGCAACAACCATATATAGAAAGGTCTACTAAATTAGAAAAAAAAATAAATAAATAAAAGAACTCGTGATATATCTGTACACCTAACAATATTGTTCGTAGTTTCACCAATTTCGCAAAAGCTAATTTCCCATCCAAACGTGGGCAAGCAAAGTGATTGGAAAAACCTAACCCCTCTGGAAAGCTTAAATAAATGGTAGGTTTAACTACAAAAATTGTTGTAGCTTGAAACATAACTGATTCGCATATGTTTTCTATTATTGTTCGTTGTACTTTTGAGATGTTGCAGACTCTGAATTCATTTCGGTCGCGGTGGCTAAATTGGTAGAACGCTAGGGGTCGTCGGATCGATCCCTGCTCATGCCATGTGGGCTTTGTGGTGGGCAAACACCGTGTGAGTGGGGTTTCTCGGGGTTCTTCCGTTTCCTCCTACTTTCTTCGTTCCACCAATTCATCTCATCATCATTCATCCGACCTGAGCCAAAGATGCCTAAAGGCCTTAAAAGTAAATTAAATTCTAAATTCGTTTCTGCCGACGAGGTAGTTGTGTGGTCTGAGGCGTTAGGTTAACGTCTTCAAGGTCGCAGGATCAAATCCCACCTAGGGCAGGGATGTTCATGGATTTTAACAATTATGGCATACATTTAATCGTGACGGGCCGAAGTCAAAGTTACCAGAATGGTGCATGCAAAATAAAGTTCACTAAGGTTTTCTAAATTCGTTTGTAAAACCTGTTAACACTTCTGATTATGTTTGATAATGGATATTGTTTCTTTTTCTTAAACTGTTGTACGATTTGCACGGTAAACAGAACAAACTTAACGTCTAGCAACAAATTTAGCAAACTTTATTGTGCATGTTTTCTGATGTATGAATTAGGAAAATTCCGCATCTCGGCTCGACTCGCCTGGCCCGATACCATGCCGGAAAACGGGGAGCAGCCCAGCCCAGCCAGAAAAGTGGGTTCCGAACGCAATTGCTCACTTTTCGGGCCGGTCCATTTTGTAAGCCCTCTGGAAAAGAATGAGCGTTTTTTTTGGAAGGTACCAGCGGTATTGTTCCCAGAGTTCACAAATATACCCCAGAAATGTTCTAAAAGATTAATAATAACATATGGAACCTAGTTTCAAATGCCCCGGAGACTTCAAAAGTACCTTCGGAGCTGTACAATTATACCCCGAAGATGTTTCTCTGAAAAAAATAAAAAAAAAATGGTCATGCATAAATATAGTATATGTATGACATGACATTGCTTCTGAGAGCTTAGGCAGTCAGGAATTACGTACTGATAAGTTTAACATTCAATTAACACAATTTAACTTTTATTCCTACCGATTTCGTAAAATATTTTTTGTTAACCACAGAACAAAAATGCATTACGGACTACAACAGGACTTAGCCTGGCCCGGCCACCCTTGCGAACAAATGTTCATGCTTTATCTTCAGCTTTTGTACACAATTTAAATTCGTATGTTAAACATTTAAATTTGTTAATCTGTATTTTACACTTTTATTTTTACCATCTGTTTTCCAGAGTGTACGCGATCAAGTAGGTACTATCTTTCAAGAAAGTAAATCCCACTTGTTGGAAGCGCTGGAATCGAATTTTCCAACTATGAAAAATTTTGCTATGCCCATGCACACATGCACACTTTCAACTACTTGTACTCAGATTCTTTGATAGATGTGTTTTGTTTGTATATTCCAGAATACTTCTCATACATAGCAAACAAAGTAACAAAAGTTAATATAGATAAATGACAATCCTATTCGATAATAACAAAACAGAAACGCACTCAGTACGTACACATTAACTGGCAACTGAAATTAGAAAAACATTTTCACTACACTTACCATGGTGTAATGGTTAGCGAGTTAGTATTTGGGCATAAGGTTATGAGTTTGATCCCCCACATTCCTCTTTACCTTCATTTTTAAGACAATGATACTGGAACACATTTACAAAATCACCTTTGTTCTTCACGTATAACTAACCATTCTATTTGTAATTGCAGTGAAATATATGTTTGGTTTGTAAATGAACGGCTTTAAACTCAATGATGTTATTCATAATGTTTCGAAGTCTTTAGAAAAATTCAAATTGGTCTTAGTGACTTCTATCTTACGGTCAATCATGTATTATTTTTTATTTATGAAACACCAATTTAAGGCTGCAGAGAAAAACAACGATAATACATAGTAACCCAGTCTAACTGGTAAGTTGAATAAAATGCAAAGGCATTTTTTTTAACGAGGAGCAGAAGCACACTACTCGTTTTTTTTTTCGCGTGTACTACATTAATTTTGACAATTAGTTACTAGATGGCTCTGCCTTTAGCGTAGTTTTGCACTCGTCCGAACTACAAAAGCAATCTAGGTTTGAATTTCTTGAATGGAGAATTGCTCGAATTATCATTTTTGTATTTCGTTTCTGTGTCATTCATTTTCACGGTATAATGTTGAATAGTTTTTCATTTTGATTCCATTTTGTGTATTGTATTTTCGTTTCCTGTTGCTAGAGGTAAAAAAAAAAAATCAGCATTGGCAATATATGAAACAGGAAGCTCTCACGTGTCCAACACATTTCTCAAGTTTTCAACAAATCTTGCCCGTGAATCAGTTGCGGGACTACCTGTTAAGAGCGGCAGGCGGACATTTCAGGTGAAATTCGACGTAAACTACGGAATTGCTTAACTAAGAAGATACTCTTAAACTCAGCGTGCACATCATTTATAACAGAACATATTTTATTAGAGATGGACGACGCCAAAGCAAGGTAGTAAGAAAAACTTATTTCGCCAATGCGAACATCAAGGAAAGATATCATGTAATGAAAAATTAACAGGAAATATTTGTAGGATGATTTATTCCTTAAATTTCCTGATATTTATTTTTAATTTCGAAAGAAATTGTTAAAAGAAATACACGTTTATCGTTTTAGGTCCCCTAAACCACTTTACTTAAAACGTGGATTATAGAATTTAAATTTTATTTAAGACCTTCAGGAAACTTTGGCTCAAGCTACATGTAATATATAAGAAGAGCATTACAGATACAGCGCTTGCTGAGAAATTTGCCCAGAATTCTGATTAAGCCTTAGCATGCAAGTGTTAGCTTCCTGAAATACGAACTTTACTTAAATTAAAAAAACCTCTAAAAGAATTTTGCAACTGTTAGAAATAAATAAATTTGTAACAGTAGTAATATTTGCATTATACTTGCTAATAACAATCCAGAAAATGAGTTAGAAACTGATATTAAATTTCAGCAAAAAATCTTTTATATAATTATTATTATTACTTAAATTATTATTATTACTTAAATTATTATTATTTATACGTAAATTAATAATATTTATTTTGTTATGTGGTTAAAGTGAGAACATATTTAAAAAAAATAAAAATATGTGTTTAAAATGAACAAAACCTGTCAATTTCACAAATAAATTGGACAAAATATTATATGACGTGGTACACTTAGTGTTATATGAAAGACATTGCAGTTCGTTGTTCATTTTCATATGCTCTTGAGAGAAAATGAAAATACATCAAATTTGGTAGCTTTAGAACATAGCTCACTGCAAGTAATACTTTATAGTTACCGCATTTATAATCACAAATGCGTGGTGCATAACAAACAGGCGTAAATTGCATACATTTAAACGAACGTTTGCTGTATTTTTAATCAGTAAAAGAGAATGTCGTTGTTCGGTTAGATGCCAGTGATCACGTTTATCATTTCTACTCATACGGGAAGTCACCTTATTCGTGCTTATTTCTATCCACATTTACTCCAGAGAATATGTTACTTTCTTTGGGGAATCTCTCGCGTATCCATTGGATAATTTTGGAATTCGCATTCTTGGATAGAACAGGTTTTAAGCCTTTTAGGGTATCTCTTTTTACCTCAGTTCTACTGTTAATGGTATTAGAATTATCAAGGTTTAGAGTTCATTTTTCCTCACTTTTGGCAGCTTTCTGAACCACCGATGGTCTATTTTTTTATTTTAATTTCCATGTCAGGAGTTTCGTGAGGTAGCTTTGCAGGTGAGGTACATCGCACTACCTTGCCGCATATGTCGGACACAGCTTTCGTCGAAAAGGCATGATCACGGAAAATTTACAGAGAAACGGTAACATGAAACGGCTAGATATATTAGATCTGATTATGTAGGCCCGTCACCAATCAAAATTTTTTGAAGGGACACGGCTACGATAGTTAAGGGAAATAACTTTTTTTATCTGATGAAGCGTATGAGTGAATATGTTACGGCGAAACTTATCATACCATTACTCAAAACTGATTTACAAGGATCACATTATTATTTACAGAAATTAAGATAGAAACAGTCTGGAATCATCTGTCTACTTCTCTGGTTAAATTGAGACAAGAAGAACACCCTCTGTTTCGATAGTAGTCTACAGTTTCTGTTGCGAAAACATCTACATGTGATTTGACTCAACCTATTTCTTACAGTCTGATCATTGAGGAATCGAAGCTCACATCCTTGAATTGAATCAGCACTTCCTTTCACTTCTGAAACGACCTTTTGGTCGATCGTCGTATAGAATAACTCTTGAAGTAATATGCCCTTCGTAAAACTAGCTCTGTCGTCGCTGTGCGGTAGATTAATACTCTGGAACAGGGCAAGTGTTATAATTCCTGGACATGAAGGAAGAATATCCCTAAAGCTAAGGCGTGACCCCAAGGCTACTACACGTAGTGGGACGTACACCTGAATTGTAGAGTACTCAAACAATGACCCTTTCAGTGTTTTGCAGCGCCTTCCAGGAACAAAGCCAAGCTCTCCTTACGTCTAACTCGAAAGGAGCTAAACACAAGGCGACAAAGAAAAAATATTTATTTAAACAGAGGATTAAACATATAAAGAACACCTCTACCTCTCCATGCTGTTCCCAAAATTAACCATTTACACAGGGTTGTGCTATGTTCAGAATTGTTGTTACACCGGCTTTGCTGTAAGGCCGTGCCAGTAGCAAGTGATGGAATTACCTCTGCAATCCTGTACATTTACTTGTGATGTAATGACAAACTGCTGGCCAGCTGATGTCAACACATTTACATTTTGAGTTTCTTTTTTGAACTCTTCAAACATCTGTTTGAGCACTTCCCTCATTGCTACTTGCTCCATCCCTGGATTTGGTGAACGGATTCTTTCTTCTTGGAAGTGGGCCCCTTGCATCCGCCCTTGACTTTCTTCCTCGTTATCTGACGAAGCCCCTGTTTGTCTTCTATTATCCAAATTAGTCGCTATTCGGCCTTTCAATTTTAACACTTCTTCATTACTGATCTGATTTTTTGGCTTTTTATTTCCGAACTACAAGTTTGAACTTCGCCTTGGCAATTGTGCATCTGAATTTTCAGATCGTCTGCCGTTTGCTGGATCTTCTGTTGTAACGCTTGCTTTACAAGCTCCAATTTCTCATCAATTCTTTGCTGGCCTTCCGCAATAAGTTTCTTTAAGATTTAGTTCTTTCTTTTTCTGTCTCTCTTCCTTTTGTAGTTCCCCTTTTTCTTTCTCCTTCTTCTTTTGTCGCCGTCGTTCTTCTTTCCCTTTCTCCTTTTGTCGCCTTCGTTCTTCTTTATCCTTTTGATTTCATCAATTTTCCTAGCACGACGGTGAGAAAAGGGTAAATAACTTAAGAAAAGAACCAAATAACTCAGATTTGTTGTACGGAAAGTATAATGTAAGTTCAGAGAAAGAAAACAATCTATACTCAGTGGAACTACCAAATGTAACAAGTAGTTTAATTAGTCATATGGATCGAAGACCATAATCGAAGGAGAGAAAGTTATGCATGGACAGACAAAAAGTTCAAGGGATTGAATCCAGAATATTAAATACAGTAGATGAGAAAATTGCCAAACTATGGGAATCAGTAGGTAATCAAGTTGGAACCTGCGAAACCAAGGGTGTAGATCAAGTAACTAATACGTGCAAAAGAAAAGATGTACGCAGCAGCCAGGGAAGAAAACAGAAAAGTTGACATAAAGGTCTATCACCTCAAGTTAGCAATGTAAGGAAAGCAGAGGAAACCGAAAGAAGAAGGCTGAATGCTATTTAGTACGCTAAAAGACCACTCGAAGGCATGACCGAGCGGAAAATAGCGATTTTGTCAGAAATGAAGAGGCTATAGGCTATCCGATAGTTATTAATGAAGTACTGAGTAAAAGGAAGAGAAAGCCTACAGAGAAGTCAAAGAAACAAACGGTTTAAGCAGAATGAAAAGGATAAACCTAACCTTTTGAAAGTAACAATGAAGTCAGTGAACGGCAATAGGAAAAAAAGAAAATCAAAAGGGAGAAGGAGAAAATTGAAAGAGATAAATAAAGATAAGAGGCATCAGATGAGATGGAGAAAGAAACATAAGTGTAAACAGCAAGACATATGTGGGAGAATGAAAAGAATGTTCTTTAGAAAAGCCCGAAGAAGAAAATGTGGCAGTAAATTAAAGGGTCGTACATACCGGAAACTGCGAAAAGTAAGGAAGGTTGATACACCCCAACCTTTGTCTAAGAATGCTCTGAAACTTCTGATTGGAGATGTTTCTGTAAAACCCAGAGCAAAAAGGAAAGAAATCTTAGATGATATAATTCCGACATATTTGACTAATAGATTTGGAGGTGACTATGTGCAAATAATTTCGGGAAAATGTAAAGGAAAAATTTCAACCACCAAAATGTCATGTCCGGATTTTGATGATGCTCATTTGCAGAAGAGTAGACAAACAAAATCTGATGAGGACGTGCGAATGATCTATAATGAATGGTTTCTAAATAAGAAAAGAGTAAGAGCCAAAGATTAGGAGAGTTACGGACGGAAACTCTGGATGAGGATAACCGAGAAGGAAAAAAAATGTCCATCCAGTGGTATCGTAACAAAATCTGGATGTTGGTAGAGGGATTGAGACAGAGAGGACGAGTCACTATAAAATCAAACGTGAACGTTACAGGGACAATTCACGCAGAGAAGAAGATCGAGGAGTTAGACTTGTACAGGAACGTTTCGCCCGACCATGTATGACACGGGAAGACCACGTGAGGAACGCACTCTGCGTGCGGAAGAACGTATTTTACGACATGTGAACAATGACCCGCGTGTAAGTTGCAGGTAGCTTGCCCGTCGGCATAATGTAAGCCACGAGAGGGTGTTGTCGATCCTTCATGCCAACAATTACTAGCCCTATCACTTGCAACGGGTCCAGGGTCTATCGCCAGGAATTTTCGTCCCAGGCTGAACTTTTGTAATCAGTTTCTCCATTTGGTGGCAACAACTGTCGGTTTTCTCTCCTCCATTCTGTTCACAGATGAAGCCCAATTTGGAAGGGATGGCATCCACAATTTCCATAATAGTCATCTGTGGTCTGTGGATAATCCACATGGAACGGTACAGGCCCGCCACCAGCACCAGTTTTGTCTCAACGTGTGGGCAGGGATTCTGGGTGACCATCTCATTGGACCAGTTGTTCTTCCACAACGACACACCGGGCCTATCTATCTGAACTTCTTGCGCGAAATACTTCCCACACTTTAGGAGGATGTGCCGTTGGTCGTACGATAACGTATGTGCTACATGCACGATGGTGCCCCGGCGCATTTCTGTCGTCCCATGGGAGACTATTTGAACACTGTATTCTCGGGCAATTGGATCGGCCGTGGCGGTCCTCTGTCATGGCCTACCCGGTCGCCGGATTTCAACCCTCTGGATTTTTTACTTATGGGGGCATCTCAAAACAGTTGTTTATGCTACTCCGGTACCTGATGTCCAAACGTTGAACAACGCGTCCGAGCCGCTTGTGACGCTTTGCGGGAAGAGCCAGAAACGTTTCGACGTGTGCGCCGGTCTGTGCGACGACGTATGTACGCCTGTGTTCAGAGTGGACGTCATTTTGAGCATCTTTAGTGTTGCTACAGGTACGCATGTTGTATGACTTCTGTAACCTTTATTGTCATTCTTTGTGATAGTTCTTCATCACGGACAGATGTACGAGCTGTAGTGTACCATTCATGCCAATACAGTACATGTTTGCCTGTACGTATGTTTAGTTTTGTCCATATCTTCCACGTCTCGGTTGCCTACTCGGTAGGGCCTATAGCGATTCTCGGCCCTGACATGTATACGTCGTCTGCTTGTTGCGGTGCCGTCGCATGATCACCCATGTCCGGCGGTGTTCCAGTGAATTGCTCCCCGACGCTGCAGTGGGGAATCCCCATGTTCCAGCTCTCACCCCATTGTTCGTACGTAAGCCATACGTAACACGTCATAGTACATTCGTCTGTTGCACTTTCCATGCCCCTACCATGTCTGCTTTGGTGAATCCCCTTCTTTCTGTGTGGAGTCCCCTTACGCAGTTACCTCTGCTCCATTCGGTTTGCATCATCGTTTCCCTTGCTTATGACTTTCTTTCCCTTGTTTTGGACCGACGTTAATATCTCTATTCGTTCGGGAGATATTCTACTTCGCCGACGGTGTGCGGCGCTCTTTCGCACGGTTCCTGCTGGCACGCGCCGCCGTTTTCGACCTATGTTCATATGGACTTGTTTTCAGTTGTGGCATCACTTCCCGAAGTGTATTCACTACACTTCATCTCCACAACTTCCTTGTTGGTCTCCATCAGTGCCTGGTGGTTATGCAACCACATATAGCGGCTATTACAGTGTCCACCATTTCGTATCTGTTTGCGATCTCGCCATAGTACAACGACTTATGGTTACCAGTGGGAAACCTATCCATTCACGCCCCGTGTGACGTCTCTTTACTTGACAGATTATCCGGGACCCCCTATGTTCCTTTGGGGAATCCCTTGCGCACGCATTGCAGAGTTTTCAAACGCATTTTTTTAATACAGCAGGTATGACTTCTTAAGTTAATTTTTTAACCGCACTCTCTACGTTGTATAGTTGTTGAACTATTGGCCTCTGAAGTTCATTTCCCACGGTTTCGGCACCTTGTAACTCCGAAACTATCTGTCCTGGACACAAGTTCAAGAGGATTTTTTTCTTTTTTCACTGTCGAAAATCACCTCCCGAAGTTTTTCGGTGGAGTTCCCTACCATCCGGTATACACAGGGTGTCCCATTTTAATCAAACCAGTTGAATATTACAAAACACTGAAGGAAAATACAAAAAAAAAAGTGCAGTGGAACATGTACCGACAGAGGGACAGCCTTCCATGCACAATGGAGTTATGTCACATGCACAGTGTTGCTACCTCAACACAAACTTATATTTTTTCAAATGGGATGAAGGTTCAATACTTTCGGAGGTGATAGTATGAGTCATGATAAACAAAAAAGTTTACATGAAAATGGTTCGAATTTTGCTTCGTTTTGGAGATACAGTGATTCCAACTTGGAACCCAAAATCAACGCCTAACATGGAAAGAAAATGAATAATTCCCAATAAAGCATAAATGACGTATTGAATGAAAATTATGTGTGGGGAAATTCATTTGTAACAAGATGATGGATATCATGATTGAAAACACGACGCAGTGTTATGACGCAGAAAACTGCGGATGAAATATCCTAGAGAATTACGTAGTTTGTATAAGATCACGAAAAGCTTTGTATTGTCCATAGCTTGCAAAACTGCAATGTGTGCTTTACATATGTTGTTTATCATCACTAAGGGATGCCAAATAGCTAATAATACAATGTAGTGCCATTTAAAAAAATTAAACATTATGACGGGTTGGAAACACTGTTAACCTGGTAACATAGTGTTTTAATCATGATATCAACCATCTTGTTACAAATGAATTTCCACAAACAAAAAATTTTAATTCAATATGTCATTTATGATTTATTGAGAATTACTCATTTTCTTCCCGTGATAGGCACTGATTTTGGTTTCCAAGTTGTAATCACTGTATCTCCAAAACGAAGCAAAATTCGAACTATTTCCATGTAAACTTTTTGTTTCCCATGACTCGTAATATCACCTCCGAAAGTATTGAACCTTCATCCTATTTGAAAAAATATAAGTTTGTGTTGAGGTAGCAACACTGTGCATGTGACATAACTCCATTGTGCATGGAAGGCTGTCCACCCTCTGTCGGTACATGTTCCACTGCACACTTTTTGTATTTTCATTCAGTGCTTTGTAATATTCAACTGGTTTGATTAAAATGGGACACCCTGTATATATGTATATAAATCACAGTCATATTCAATCCACTAGTGGATGAGGCCTCTCCCCGAATGGAGGAGTTGATCTACTGCTCCCACGCTGACCAGACGGGTTGGGAGAGGAGAGCCGAAGCTCTCACTATGATCGCTACTGTCTTTTATTCACAGCAGCTCCCCAATTGTCCTCACGATGCTGGGTCAACACCGAAATTTTTGAGCACCCACCGGGAATCGAACACGAGACGGCTCGCACTGAAGTCGAGCGCGCTACTGACTAGGCTACGCAGGAGCTCATATATATATATATAATTTTTAAAAATGCTCATTTTTGAATGAATTAAATGAATGTTACCATATGAAAAATATAAAAAAAATATTATTTATTTGAATAATTCAATACAATCAAAAATAGAAATAAAATCAATAATATTTATATGAGAGGGGGGGCATATATGATATGACCCTATCTTTCAGGAAGCAAAAGAGTCAATAATTCAATTCAGGAATTATTTAAAAATGTTAAATGAAGAAAAAGAAGTAACTTATTGATTGTTGTTTAACGAAAGTTTTAAATATAGTTCGAGGGCTGGAAAAGGTCGTGAAAGTTATTAATAAATGCTTGTATTATTTCTGTATTTGTTGGAGTTTCGCTAGAAGAACGCTAGATGTCATCACTTTTGCTAGCGGAAAATTGAAGTGAGCATCTTTTTGTATAGCAAAAATGGTTGTTTTTGTTAAATTATCAAACGGACATGTTTTTATTTTGCTAAAAGGTTATTTGCTTAAGAAAGAAAAGCTAATTTTATAAACAAGTTATTATCTTTCGAAATAACATGTAGATCACGTGAATAAGAATACTTCGAATGTAATTGGTTAAAGTTGGGAATGGGAACAGCATGTAGAGTTAAAGAAGTTCCTTATATTTTTAATCCTCTGTTTAAATAAATATTTTTTCTTTGTCCCCTTCGCCTGTTTAGCTTCATTAAAGTTAGACGTAGGAGCATGGCTTTGTTCCTGCAAGGAGCTGAAAAACACTAAAAGGATCATTGCTCGAGTACTCTACAATTCAGGTGTACGTCCCACTACGTGTAGTAGCTTTGGGGTACGCCTTAGCTTTAGGGATATTCTTCCTTCATGTCCAGGAATCATAAACAGTTGCCCTGTTCCAGAGTCTTGTTCTATCGCACAGCGACGACAGAGCTAGATTTACAAAGTACATATTACTTCAAGAGTTATATCTATATATTCACCAAAGGTAGTGCCGTTTCACAGTGTTGGGGGCTGAGAATGTGTCCCGACAATAAATTTTCGTCAATTTATGGTCAGTGAGTATAACAAAGTCAAATGACACCAGAATTCTCAAAATCGATTTTGGTCCTCGTAGCTCTTTTTTGAGAGGTGGATAAGTGTTGCGGGATTTTTTTTCCGATTTGGGGTTAGTGAGTATAACTAAGTCGAATCCCAACAAAATTTTGAAAATCGGTGTTGGTCCCCATAGCTCTTTTTTGGGTTGGTGGGTCATTGTTAGGGGGTGGGAATGTATTCCGGCAAGAAACTTTTGCCGATTTGGGGTCAGTGAGCATAACTGAGTCGAATGACACTAAAATTTTGAAAATCGCTATAGGTCCCCATATCCGAAGTTGTCCCCTAAATGTCCCTAAATCGTTAGGTTGTTACAGGTCAATTTCAACGTAAAAACCTTGAATACATGTCCCAGTAAACAAAATTTCCCAGCTTAAGCATTGAGACCTAAAGTTGTTGAATGTACGGCATACATACTACAGCTATACATATTTGCATAATTTGAAATAGTGAATGGAACCGAATATTGAAAAACGCTTTCCAAAAACGTGTCCAGTAAAATTAAGCACAGAGATATGTTAATTTTTCATTCTCCATAAAATGAATTTCGAATTCTATTTTCGGAGCAATAGCAGATATAGGGGAAAGTGGGTGAATACCAAGCACTTAAGGTAAATTGTCCAATATCTCACTGCCAATCAAACAAATTATCCTAAAAAAAGGGTATGTTATAGTTTAATCATTCTAGTTTCATATGCGGGCCTTGTTATTGCTCCTTGATAATCACAGGTTTTGTAAAAATAAATTTTGTAGAAAACGGAAAACGCGTGGTATTCCCCACTACATCGGGTAATCGCCCACATGGCATCGGTGCACGCATTAATAACTAGTGGAAATTCCTTAACATAAAGCAAAGTAACACTTCATATCATAATAAAAATAATACATATGCGAAAAAGTATTGTGACATTCTCCTTTAATAAAAAAATATTTGCAATATTGAATAGTTTCAATACATTGGAATATGAATCCTAACGTTCAAAAAAAAAAAAAATAAATAAAACGAAAGAAATCCTTCTTTGACAAAATGGAAAAGTTAAGTAGGCCTAAGGCTTACTTTTCTTCCTTTAAACACAAATCACATGTGAAATTCACTGGAGAATCCTAGCCACTGCATTCTTCGTGGTATCACACAGCACATATGACACATCTGTACCATAACTCATCACCCCGACCGAATTCGCTGCATATTAGACAAATTTCTTCACCTACTACGTTTTCAAAATTAACGTCACTCGTATCACTATCATCACACAGGAGTTTTTCATCAAAATAAAAAAAAATCAGTTTTTTTTGTGGACTGCGTGTTTAGGCCTACGCCTAATTTGTTTCTTCAGGCTATCTTCACGTTTTCCATCAACATTAGGCCTAAATTTTCGTTTTTTCTTCTCAACTTTGCTTTCTTGTTGCTTCCTTCTGTTACTGCTCTTTCTTAATTCAGCATCTTCAAATATTCGTTTCATTGGAGTAGAGGTTAAGATTTCCGAACACTTTTTGTTATTTCGAAGAATTGGTTTCGTAGGTGCTCCTGTTGGCTAAACTCTAGACCTAGGGATAGGAGAAATCTGTGAGACTTTTACTATCTTATTTTGTTAATACTAGTTCCTTCAGGCTTCCTTAAACTTATCGTGGGATTTCTCTTTAAAAACAATTGCAACCAATCCTTTCCAGCAAGTTGACTTTCTTTATTGAAATTGTGCTTGATATTATTACCTTCTGCGTATTCATACGCTACTCTGCGTAGTTCAAGCGGAGACATTCCGTAAAAGAACTTGGCTAAATTTAAAGCATGACTAGCAAGTTCCTCTTCTTGTGTAGGGCTGAATACAGCTTTTGTTCTCATCTTCTTAGAATGTAGTCCCAGCTTTCATTTTTGTTCTTAATGTAGCCTCATGTATCCCTAAAGCTTTTGCTACTTCTCTAATTTTTCTTCCGCTATTTATAACTTCTATGGCGTTTTGTAGCTGTTCCAATGTCCATTTGGAATATGTCCATTCCAATGTCCTCTGTTTTTCTAATATACTTTCGCGGCATCTGCAATAAATATATAAAAAAAGAAAAAGAAACGCAGCATAAGCCTTTTTATATGCATTTCGTGAAGGGGGAATACCACGCACAATGGACGACACGCGTGCAATTACCCCATTCCACGCCGAGAAAGACAAATGGAACCATCAGCCGTTTCACGTCGTTTCATATGAACTGATTTGTCATGAACTTACTACTAACACAGTATGCTAAAACACGGTATGCACAAAATAAAAATCAACTAAGGATTTCAGTACATACATTGAAATCTGCAAACGAAGAAAATTAGAAGAGATTACAGCAAAACATTTCGTCATGCCACGAACCACACATAGCAACAACTGGCGCCTCGCTGATAGGATACGACTTTCATAGTCTACGCTAGATAGCAGCACTAGTCTGAATCAGTTTCGAAACATTACAACTAAGATAATAGGGTGCGTGGTATTACCTCACCGCGTGGTATTCACCCACTTTCCCCTACTTCACGAAATTTACTCTTTATTAAGCTGTTTACATACGAGAAACTCATGTTCTCTTTTGGCAGGAGTGCAGGCATTTATGCTAGAAATTTCTTATACATAGTGTACAAGAACAGCTTTATTGAAAAGGATCTGCTTGGATAATTCTCGTAAACAGTGCCCACAATTGTACATTTTAATAGGGTCAGAGTGGTTTCTAAGTATTCTCGTGCAAGTGAAATAGAAGGTTATCGACTTACTTGCTACAAAATACCGGTATTGCTATTTCAAGAGTTATAAGGTGATTAGTTTTTTCTTTTTTTTGCATATTACTACATTCAAGAGTAGGGGACAGGATAGTTGTATCCCATTTCCTGTTTTCCATTTCCTTACAGTGTAGTTAGATTTATACTTCACATGACTAACTCAAACGGTTTTTATAAGTTTTTTATAAGCTGTGTACAAGGGAGCAAAGTAACTATGAAGGTGTTTTATGTGAAAATGTTTTTGAACTTTAAAGCTAGCTGTTCACACACTAAGTCGTGTGGAAGATTGTTTCTGGAATGTGTCGCATAAAGCGTTTCATGTATTATGTAAGCA
>JAGDQP010016468.1:7606-40509 GCA_022664845.1 Lepisma saccharinum
AAAGAAAAGAAGAAGAAAAACTGGCTTCCCTGGTTAGTTTAGAAGATGCCGGAAAAGTTATTTGCGAATGAAGAAGACTGTCTTTAAATTTAGGGTAAAAGTCTTTGTCTTAAAACTAAAAACGACATTGTTTGTTCTAGCTTTTCAAATGTTCTGTTTTGAATTTATATCATAAACAATGCGAATAGTCATGTCTATTAAGTATATTACTGTGTCCGACTTCAGGTGTATAGAATTCACGAGTTTTCCTCTTACCGACCAGGGTGACTGATAAGAAGCGTTTCTTATCTATTTTTGTTGCAATGTTAAATTTGTTTCTATTGTTCTTTATAGTGTAATCAGGGTGTTCCTGGCTCGATTCCCAGCGGGGACATAAGTGGTTCGGAATCCACATTAAACTGTAGATCCAGTCCTTAGGACGTCATCTTCATGCGATGGAAGGCAATGGCAAATCACCATCGGTTCACCTAGATCTGGGATCTTCAGGTCAAGAGCTACCTTCGGGCAGAGCATTCATAATCATTGTTCCTAATAATTTAACAAGTCTTTTCAACAGCACATTTCTTATCGAGCCGCCGTGGCTCAGTGGTATAGCGTTGGTATAGCATTCGGAACATCATGGGTTCGATTCCAGCGGCCGACCATCCTGACAGGTTTTTCATTGAAAATGGCTGCAAAACCCATTGTTGTATAGAATACACAGCCCAAACCACTGGAGCCTAGAGACCTGCACCGACCGTGCTAGGTCCGAGGCCCAGGCGGGCCAGCTCCGCTATTTCTTTGGGCCGGGCCGACACTGCTTTCTTTTCAGGTCGGGCCGGGCTCGGGCCATTGCACTTCTTTAATGCAGTTCAATAATTATCGACTTTCGTTAAACGATAACTGGAATAAAGCCAAACGTTCAAGTCTGTATGCACGCCACGTGGAGTGAAAGATATTACAAACAATGCAATATTTGCAGTTGGTGTTGCTTAGCGGCTCCACTTTCGCTATAGAGGTTTAGTTGTTCACCGGGGAGTTGACCCCATTCGGCAGTCACACGAGTGACTGCATGCCCTTCCCTCAATAAATAACAAAAGACAGTATGCGTATTGAAGCTTCCTCTGATGGTCCGTGTCAATACCAGAATATGGTCAATCCAACCACTGGATCCCACGGGGTGAATAGTCAAGAGTTGTTGTCTAGATATAAAAATGAAAGGGAACCGCACTCTTTGTTCCTTTCTCAAGATGGTGGATGAAGTCAGGGTTGCAGTATAATATGGCGTTAAATACCCTGCAAATGTAGGGCCTGCGGGTGCGGTTAAATTTCTGATAATTTGTTTTGTAAATAAAAGTTATATTCTGACTAGCTACTTCTTTGCTGGATTAAAGAAACCTGCGACTACAAGTAATCCTACTGTTCAAAGTGAAAGGATTATTTTGATCCTTTGTGTTGGAAATAAATTGAAACTGCAATCCTGTAGAATGAAATTAAAATGACTAGCAAATCTAAGCGCATCACATTTTTCAAACACTCACATAGGTTTGTATGCATTATATTATTATTAAACAAGATACAAATATTTTTTATTAACCAATTCTCGGACCAATTTTTTAAAAAAATTATCTGACCGGGCCGGGCCAAGAATTTTTAAAACTTATAAGGCCGGGCCAGGCTCGAACCAAAAACTTCTAAAGCTTTACGGGCCCGGGCTGAAAAATACGGCCCATGCATGTCTCTACTGGAGCCACAAACACCAAACTTAGTATGACGGTACATCATTGCTAGTAGGTTACAAAATCGTTACAAAAGTCTCGCTATCTTGAGTCCAAATGGCGGATCCCAAAAATTCATTTTTAATACTGTTTGATCTAATAATTATAAAGCTCATATTAATAATGAAATTGATGTAAGCAAGATGTAGTAGACAATTCGTGAAACAATTAAGAGAGCAGCGAAGGAACCTGTAGGTGATGAAATACGAAAACAAGCCAGGCAATGATGGCTAAGTAATAAAAGCTCAGCAAATATCAACCACTACAGTAACACGAAACGAAACGCCACACTCGGGTTCAGAAACAAAAAACGAGAATATCTAACGCAAAAGTCAATAGATAGAAGAAAACGGGAAGACAAATAACATAAGAGATCTATGACCTATAAAAAAGGGATAAACTCGTTAAGAAAATGTTACCAGCCGAGGTTAGGAATGATTAGAAATGAACGTGGAGATCTTCAGGCTGATCCGACTAAAATTGTCGATGTGTTGGAAAGTTATTTCGACAAATTTCTTAATGTTCACAACGGGGAACAAACAGAGGAATTTGAAATCCATACCGCAGAATCATGAATTACCGAACCTAGCGACATCGAGATCGAAATGTCGGTAAAGAAATGGAAAAATTTCAAATCACCAGGAATAGACAATATTCCAGCCGAATTAATTAAAGCAGGAGGAACGGCACCAATCAAGGAACTACATAAATTGATAAGTGCTATATGGAGAAAGAAAGAGCTTCCAAAGGAATGGAAAACCTCAATAACAGTTCCGATTTACAAAAAAAGGCGATAAATCGGACTGTAATAATTACCGCGAAATCTCGTTACTTCCAACTTGTTACAAGGTATTAAGTAATATTCTGTTAACACACCTACGTGTATACGTAGATAAATTAATTGGAGATCACCAATGTGGATTTAGAAGAAATAGATCCGCGTTGGACCAGATTTTCGGCTTGAGACAAATTCTGGAGAAGAAATGAGAATACAATGGGACGGTTCACCAGCTCTTCATTGATTTTAAGAAAGCATATAATTCTATCAAAAGGAAAAAGTTATACAGTATCCTGATACGATTTGGAATTGCGAAAAAATTGGTTCAACTAGTGAAGATGTGTCTCAGCGACCCCATAAACAGAGTACGGATAGGTCAGATAGTTTCAAGATTCACAACGGATTGAAACAAAGCGATGCCTTGTCACCACTAATGTAATATGCGATTTTAAAAATTAAAGGGGACAAAAAGGGACTATCATTGAATGGTTTGAGTCAACTGTTTGTATACGCGGATGATGTAGATTTAATAGGATACGATACAGACGCACTACAAAGCAACACCGATGTCTTAGTAGAAGCGTGCGATGAGATAAGTTTACAGGTGAACATAGATAAAACAAAATACATGATAACAAGCCGAAATACAGGGGATGAAGGAAATAAAAACATAAGAATTAAGGATGAGGTCATAGAGAAAGTAAACAAATTTAAATACTTGGGAGCATATGTAACAAGCAAAAATGAAGTCACGTAAGAAATAAAAAGTCGCTTAGTATTGGGGAACGCATGTTTCTATTCAGTCCAAAAACTTTACGGTTGTGAAAGTTGGAGTACGACCCTAGCAGATGAACATAAATTACGTATATTTGAAAATAAGGTTTTGAGAAAGATATACGGGCCGAAACGCGACAAGATGACTGGAGAGTGGAGGAGACTGCATAATGAAGAACTCCACGGACTGTACGATTCACCTGATGTAAAAATAATCACGATGATTAAGGTGGGCAGGTCATGTAGCTCGGATGAGGGAAAAACGAAGATTATATTCTATCTGGTTAGAAGTCCGGATAGAAGGAGACCATTGGGAAGACAGAGACGTCGTTGGAAGGACAATATAAGAAGAGATCTTCGAGAAGTAGGTGTTCGTGATGAAAACTGGATTGATATTGCCCAGGATATAATCTAATTGCGAACGTTTATTACTGCGGTGATGAACTTGCGAGTTTCATAGGCCATAGAGTTAGTTTGATCTAAGATACGAAATTTGGCATACTAGAGATACTACAAATTAGCTAATTTACTTTCAATCGAAAAGAACGTCTCTTGCATTAGGGCAAGCAAAAAGTATACCGAAATAAAAGATTTAGATAAGACCATAAAGGTTTAAGAAATTGCATCATACATATAATTTGAATGAAATTTCTTGGAGTAATCCATTGCTGGTCTGTATTTCATTGAGCAGCACTAAATTCAAACACACCTTGTTCAGCAATGGTACTTCGCAGGCCCTTATTTTAATGTTGCGCGTAAAAAGTAGAGATTATTTTGTTCTATTACAATTTTCTATATCAGTGTAGCTATCTGTGTACAACTTAGCGATTTTTTCCCCCTGCAACTAGTGAATACTGAGATTGCTCTAACATCTAAACAACGAAGGAAAGCAAAAAATATACCGAGATAAGCAATTTAGCTAAGACCGTAAAGATTTCAAAATGGCATGAAACGTAAGGTTTGGATTGATTTTATAGTAGTAACAGTTTATTAACTACAACCAGATCTGTCTGTATGGCAATGTGAAAGTCGCAGCCTAACTTTGTACTGCATTTGAGCTCACTTAGAATTTGCGATTATTTTAAATATCATTTTTATCGTATTTTATTATACATATTTTCACACGAATGTACGAAAATACTCTGTTGCTTTAACCTATCTAGAGAATTACTGAGATGAGCAAGTTTCCACATTATGGATACAGCATTACCTTTGCTCTCAAGTTGCTTTTGATGGAGAAGAAAAAGTCGGATCAAATGATCTGCGTTTCGATAAAGGCTGACTTCTGTCTAGAGAAGGAGACGTTTTCTTTCTAGAGGCTTTATCTAACTTTTGATAAGGGCCGCGGTGGCTTAACGGTTAGAGCGCTCATCTCTGGCAATTCGGTTAGTCGGTTCAAACATTGCTCGTGCCATGTGAGTTTTGTGGTGGACAAATATCGTGTTCATGTGTTTTCTCGGGGTTTTCCGGTTTCTTCCAAATTTCTTCATTCCACCAATCATCCCATCATCATCCATCCAGCCTGAGCCAAAGTTGCCTAAAGGCCTTCAAAATTAAATTCACTTCTGATAATGAGAAAATCCGTATATAACACATACAAATTTCTATATTGCAAGCACTATGACAGACTTTAATTGTTGGAGTGCCATATGGTCGAAGTCTAAGTGAATATTTTCAGCTCCTTCTTAACAGATTGCTTCTAGAATTTTGTACCCACGGGCTCCATAATTGTCAAGAAATTGAATTGTATGCAAAATGAACATGGCGTCAAAAAGAATAGTGTTCACAGGAGTGAGAGCAGAAGAGAAATATTCCATTTGATACTGTTCCAACGAATCAATTATGTTTCAGTCATGGAACTAATAAGATGCTCAAGAATCAGCGGCGCTGGGCTTAGAGGATACACCAACATTTTCCTCATTTATTACTTTTGTTCTCAGGTAATATTGAGAAGTCTTGCAAAAATATAATGTGTGAATTTTATAAGATGAAGTTTTATGTCTGAACAATTTTTGGACAATTAAAATAACTAAGGGTCAGTTCTACAATCGACCGCTAAACTCCTAGTCAGCGCTAAGTTGAGGCCTACTCACATTTTGCGTACTCTCATTGGCCAAAATCAGACTTGGACTCAACTTAGCTCTGACTAGAAGTTTAGCGGTCGATTGTAGAACTGACCCTAACTATCTTTCTCGGTATTGGCAATTCTACATTTTTCGGACCCTGAATATATAATATTTACAATTTTTCAAAATATTCTTTTACTTTGAAGTAGGCAGATCTTGACTGACATTCGTCCACAACTTGTCCCGTGGATACGTTCCTGAAGGGGTCTCTTCCTCAATCTGAGTTCACAAATGCAGTAATACCGGTAAGTCTTGATCTGCGTTCACAGTTCGCACAAGAGCCATATCAACTGTAATTCGTGAAAATGGTGTATCAGAATGTTTTATGAACAAACCATTTTTAGAAACACCTTTTCTTGCACCAGGACACAAAAGGGCAATAAGTACATACAGGCCTGAGCAAAATTGCCTAAGGTCTTTAAATAATTTGGAGACAAGTCTTCATTTATATGTTACTAGTTTCTTGATATTTATACTAAGACATTTTAAAACAAGTGACGGAATCATATCAATTACTGAATTTTATTTCGGTACATTTTTTTGCTTCTCTTAATGGTTTATGTAGATGCACCAGCTCCAGGAAAAAAAACGGTAAATATTACGGAGATGGAAACACTAATGTAGAAACGTGTAACAGAACAAAATGATCCCTACTTGATTACGCGCAAAATTAAAACAAGAGCCAATGTTCTGCGATCCTTATGAAAATAATAACAGAAAGGGTGCCTATAAACCGCATATTGCAATGAACACAGTCTGTTTCCGAAAAATACAGGCGTTCCACAGGCAGATGTAGCATGTTGTACATATCTTTGAACAGATAGGTTAAACTAGTATTTTCTGTAACCGTTATAATAGTTATTGTTATAAACAAACTGTTACAAATTTCACTTTGATTGTCATTTATCCGAAACGACCATTATTCGTCCGTGCGTGCTTTTGCAGGAAGCAACAGCAGTTTAAGCCTGTTGTTGTTTCTTTTCATCAGTAGTAGAGAAAAGACTGTTGGCGTAATGATAACTTGTAAAAATGAATAATACGAGCGGCTGCGTGACAATTTGTACGAAGAGAAACGAACTAACGGTTTGCTTTTGTCTTGAAAGAATAACAAAATGTACAGAAGTATCTATTTATAGAATTGCTTATTTCAGTGAGAAATATGTTTGTGTAGTTGAATATTTGTCTTGATGAGTTATATACGTACATAAGGATAAAGGTTATATGATATCAACAGGATATCATGCAAATACTCATTTGTTACAAGTAAGATATATGAATTTCCGATGGAAGAAATCAATGTCACTTGAAGGTACAACAATGTACACAACCTATTGATGATTGCTAATTTGTTGAGAATTGGAATTGAAAGAAAAGTTCTTAATAAATATATGTGAAAACACCCGTCTATCTGATGTCATATAACTGATTCGACTCCTCTTAAACAAATATTTCGTGAACAAAAACCTCTGCTATAAACAGCCCACCCACGATTACTTCGATGGGCTTTGTTTCTGTCCGGCTATGACTACACACTTAAACACACCAAAGAAGTACAAGTGGCCAATTGCCTCTCCCGACTTCCAGATAAACAACATACATACGAAAAGATAAAAAAGACTTACATTATTTAATACATTTTAAAGACAACTCTTCAATACTACATGAATTTACGCAAGAAATAAATAATGAAGAAACTTTAAATCAGGTATTGAAATGGGTAAAAGAAGGATGGCCTCAACAATAATTGTTATTACCAATTGATAAACAAACCAAAGACTATCGAGAATATTTCAAACGTAAAGAATTATTAACAATACAAAATGAATGTCTATTATTTGGCAAAAGACTAATAATACCTCGGAAATACAGACATGAAATATTAAAAGGTTTGCACAAAGATCATTTAGGATTAAACACAATGAAAGCGATAACACGTTCTTATTACTATTGGTCATCAGTTGAAATGGAAATAGAGGCAATATACAGTCGTGTACAGCTTGTCAGGAAATGCACAAGTCCGCACCTCTAAAACATTTTAAAATTTGGGTTAAACCAAACGCACCATTACAAAGAGTACATGTAGACTTTTTTGATTTTGCGGGTGAAAATTTTTTATTATGGAAAGATAGTTATTCTATGTGGATGGAATTACGCCATATTAAACATAATAATGCAGCACAAATAATAAAAATCTTAGAAGATATTCTAGGAATTCCACAAGTTTTAGTATGTGATAATGGACCTCCCTTTTCGAGTTTTGAATTCAGAAACTGGTGTAATGGCTCCAATATTAAACTATATCACTCACCGCCCTGGCACCCCCCAGAGCAACGGGGTAGCGGAACGTGGGGTACAAGACGTAAAACTTATGCTAAAAATAATATCACGAGACAACGCTCAACCTAACTGGACGGAGGTTGTTCAAAGAGTACAACGTCATATAAGATTTGCCCCTACTTGAATACTAAATAATGAATCACTACCTGAAATAATTTTAAGCTATAAACCACGTACATTCTACAACAGTATGTATCTTAAATTATTGAACAAAATCGTAAACTATCAGCGGAATCCCAAATATGGTGAATGGGTATAGATAAAAATTGTAAAAGTAATCCTAATTTCATTCAGGCAAAGGTAATAAAGAAACTAGGGAATAATCTGCTGCAAGTTGAAATAGATGGACGATTGCGTAATGTACACAGACATCACTGTCGTCTAAATCGCACAAAAGCAGACCAACCAAAGAACTGCAATAATAATTAAAATGAAGAATATTGGTGGAGAGGAAATAGCTTCAGAGAAGACAAACCAAACCTAGAAGGAACTTCCTTAAGGCGTTCAAAACGAACCAAAAGTAAACCAAAACACTTTCTGTGTGAAGGATACGACTGAATATTTGATGGAACAGTTACAGTTTAAAGAGCGTAAGAATGAAAATAACTGCTTTGGTAAGTGACCGTGATTTTGCGTCGGTTCTAACAGTTATGCTAATCTGACAAAACCGCAAAAGTAACGGCTATGAAATAACAGTTACGTATTTTTTAAAGATGTAAGTGAAGAACAGATAGTAGGGATGACGTTTATGGGCCGTTCTGTTTCTGGGTAGGTAGTTATTATTATTAGAAATATTTGATAGCATAGGAATAGTATCTCGTATATATACTATTGCAGGTAAAATAGTAGCTGTATTGGGCAAGGGATGTCCCGGTAATTTTAAAGTATTGCATGCAGTGCATTCGTTGTTCTAACCTACTGTTAGGTGCATGTGGTTACTTTTCGGCACAACTGTGTAGCACTTGACCGTTTGAGTTATTTAATGATTCGAACGTTAGGAAATACGCTAAGTTATTACTAAAATTAGAAACAAATAAAAGGTAAATACGAATATCTATAACCTTTCCAGTGTATAAGGATATGGGTGCCAGAAAATTTCGGGCCACTGTTGTAATATGACCTAACATGGTCGAGGTATTTAGCTTGCGTCGGGGCATGTTTTTATATACCTTATCATTCTTAAATAAGTGAATCAGTTTATTGGAAACAATTGTATATTATAGTGAAAGCTGATTTACAAAAAAACATGTTAGGTTAGATTTTTGTTGGAATACAATGGGGTGCTCTTTTCGGAAACTAGCCGGTAATATTTGAACGAACATCATGTATCTAATATCCATCAAGGTGCAGCTAATAAACGGATTTGTTAATCTGTGACGGATTAGGCACCGAAAACGCTCGATGCAAGCAAAAGTAATTGGAAAGGCAATTTACTTATAACCTGCAATCAGGAATGAATTAACCCAGTATCGGTTTGCTATACCTGATGTTACGCGGTTGGACACGTGTATAGATTTTTTCTAACACATGGTTTTGTTTTAAGTATGTCCTTAAACTTTACAAGTGTATTTCTTTGGTTGTTGTTTAAATGTTCCAAAGAAATCGTCTTTTTTCTTCACTACGGCTTTATTATTTACTCTTACTTAAAACCAAATAAAATGCACACTCAAAAACAAGCTTTAAATGACTACCACTAGCTTTCGTTTACTAGAATTAATAACGAACACGGGGCGATTTTCTATGTTGGAAAATAAAACATATAAGTATTTTATTGAGTTACGCGTTTAAATGCTGTGTAATTGGTTGGTAACGACGCCTTAGAAGTAAAGTGTTTGGTTTTGTGCTACCGTGTGTAAATTTTGTTAACAGGGTTGATGAGCTTGTTTCAAAAGAAGAAGTGCATTTGAAATAATGTAAGTATACTTTCAAGCCATTTAATTTTATATTTTCTTTTTACACTATATAATAAACGTTAAATGTTAAACAAATGCCCCACGTTAGAGTGTAGTCATGTAGGCTGGAGTACTAGTCAGGATTTCAAACCTACATGTAGTAAACTATATGATAGCGGCAATGTTGCCAGACAATTTTTCAAAAAAATCAAAGTATGATACGAGCGAACATTGACCAACAGTGTGTGATTGTTACTTACTGAAGACACTTGTACTGCGTGACGGGCAAAGTGATATATAGCGGATATTTATTTAAGTGAATAAATAATAGAACTTAACTGTGTGAGACACGTATACCAGATTCAATATGGGAGCATGTCATAAATGTCAAGAGCAAATTTCAAAACAAGAACATTCAATGTGTTGATTGTGGGAATGTATTTCAATTCGCGTGTGTTAAGCTGAAGGGTGAAGAAGTAAAGTATATGCGATAAATAGACAAAGCTTTTCAGTGTAGTGAGTGTGAAAGGATGAAAAGTAGTAGAAACCAGAATAGTTCGGGAGAAGAAAA
The DNA here is from genome assembly GCA_022664845.1 of Lepisma saccharinum. Classification (NCBI taxonomy): domain Eukaryota; kingdom Metazoa; phylum Arthropoda; class Insecta; order Zygentoma; family Lepismatidae; genus Lepisma; species Lepisma saccharinum. The sequence continues at coordinate 17,842 of JAGDQP010016468.1, forward strand.
AGAACAGAAGAGTCCAACGATGAAGGAGTTATACAAACTACTATTGGATGTGAAAGATGAGATTAAAGACCTGAAGAGAGCAAATAAGCAATTGGAACTGGATATGGGAAAATCGTTACAATTCAGCACATGAAAAGTTGAATGAAAACGCAGGATAGATAAAGTTGCAAGGGGATGAAATAAAATCGTGTCTAGAGATCATAGAAAGCTTAAAGGAAGAAAACTGTAAAATGAAGAAAGAAACTGAAAAACTAACTAACTTTACACATTGGTGATTTGGAACAGTATGGTAAGAGAAATTCTGTAGAAATTCATGGAATGCTGGAGACGGCGAAGATGTAATTGGTGTTAAGAAAGTGGGTTTGGCACTAGACTAACATTGATGGGAAAATGTTTAATGTCTGTCACAGGTTAAAGAAAACGGTTAATCAACCTCATGCCGGAATATTGGTGAAATTTGTTAGACGTGTCGATAAGGAATTGTTTATGAAGAAAAGAAGGATAAAACGCAATCTAAACTGTAGAGATATAGAAGTACCTACTCGCGAAACTATGTATGTAAATCATAACTTAACAATCCATAGAAGATCAATTTATAGTGGGGCTAGAAAGGTTAAGAAAGAAAAGAATTATGATTTTGTATTGGTAGACTGGGCAGGGAATGTAAAATTGAAAAAGAGAGCCAGCGATTCTAATGTATATACCTTAAAAACTTAGCAAGATGCAAGAAATCTGTAAGGGAAATGAACAATACAAAACAATTAATTTAACATAAAAATGTAAGAGGACTGAACACCAAACTTAATATATTAAGAACGAATGTTTGGTCTCAAACTTTGATATCATAATTTTTACTGAAACATGGCTGCATGGTGGTGTATATAATGGTGAAATGCTTGACAATAACTATAATATTATTTTTCAGCAAGATAGTAAGGTAAATAAAGCGGGTGGAGTACTGATAGCCACTAAACTTAATTACTTAGTACACAAAAACGATATGAATATAGAATATTTTCGAAGTAGTTGCTATTAAAATTAACCTAACGAATTGTAACCTAGTTATAGTTTCCGTATATTTAAGGCCTGGCTCGAGAAAAGGACTGTATAATGCGTTTTTTAAATAAAATTGATGAGATGCTCTACAGCGTAGATTTAAAAATGATAATCGTAGGTGACTTCAATATTCCAGCTATAAGTAGTGGGGATTACGATTTGTTACAGGGAGGATCTGTATATACTGCTCTGGCTAATTTTATGGCACCGCATGAATTAAATTCTCTCAATAATGTTACAAATCATAAACAGAACTTCAGACTTGGTACTAACAAATGTGAATGGCAATGTAATTCTTGAAAGAGATTTAGAATTGCTAATCGTAGATGATCTGCATCATCCTTCCTTCTATAAACATTGAATTGGAATTCAGCAATAGGATTACAAATAGGGAAACAAAATTTTATTACGGCTAACTTCTATAAACTACACTTGAGGAGGTAGACTGGAAATCAGTTATATATTCAAATGATCCTAATGACGCGTTAGACAATTTCTACAACAATTTTTATAATGTTTTAGATAAAAAATGAACCAATGCGCAAACCTTTTCATAATTGCAAATATTCAACATGGTTTACAGTAGAAATAATGAACATGTTAAAACTTAAGGAGTATCATAGGAAAAGGAAGCATAAATCCGCCTATAATATGAACATGTTTAAAGAGTTACGCCGTAGTGTCAAAAATCAATTAAACAAGCCTATGAAAATTACATTAGAAATATTGAAAGTGATCTACGGGAAAATACTAAAGGTTTTCTTGGTTGTATATGAAAATGAAAGGAACGAACAGATTTGTAGTAATGTCCATGAAATATAATGTACAAACATTAACAACAAAATCGGAAATAGCAAACGCATTTGCAGACTACTTTAGTTCGGTATATGATGATAGTAGTCTTGTTGATTCCACAACCAACTTACAACATACATTGATTCCGGATTGCCTGGTTATTAACAGTATTATTGAAGAAGAAGAATGTATTAAGGCCCTTAAGGAAGTTACACCAAAAAAATCGAGTGGACCTGACATGATTCCAGCCTATATATATAAGGCATGCGCGCAAATATTGGTTAAGCATCTCTGTAAAATTTTTAATTTAATACTAAAAACGCAAATATTTCCGGACAAGTGGAAGCGAAGTAAGGTCTGCCCAATATTTAAATCAGGAAATCAAAACGACGTACAAAAGTATAGGCCGATCTCCTTAATTAGTTCGCCAGCAAAGGTATTTCAACATATAATCTATGGAAAGCTGTATCATCATGTGAAACCTTATTTGTCTGTAAGTCAAAATGGATTTATTTCTGGGAGATGAACATCGACTAATTTGGTCTGTTATGCACAATATATATGCGATGCTCTAAATTCTGGTAAAACTGTTGATGCAATACATTTTGATTTTGCAAAAGCATTTGATAAGCTTGACCATGGTATCTTAATGAAAAAAATAGCAATGTTTGGAATATTTAACGATTTACTGAAATTAATATTATCATAGTTAAATGACACGGAACAATTTGTGACATATCAATGCGAAAATTAGTATATTTATAAGGCAAAATCTGGAGTACTACAAGGTTCTAAATTGGGACCGTTACTTTTCCTAAAACTTATTCATGATTTGCCAAAGAGAGTCAAAGCTGCACACTATATGTTGTTTGCGGATGATTTGAAGTAAAGAAATAATTACTAAACAAGACAAAGTATTGCTACAAATGGACATAGATAGCTGCTATGATTGGAGTAAAGAGAATAAGTTATATTTTAACTTAAGTAAGTGTTGTACGATTACTTATTCTAGAAAAAAGTCATGGTCCACATTAATTATTCAATAAATTGTACCAGTATTGAAAGAAAAAATAAAATTAAAGATTTGGGTAGTCACGAATAATGAGTTGTCATATATTGTAATTATATTTTAAATGAAGTTTATAAATTATTAGATTTTGTAATAAGAAACACAAAGAAGTTTAAAAGTGTAGAGGCAACCGTAACATTGTTTAATACATTAGTTAGAAGATTGAATATAATAATATTGCCTGGTTTCCAGGATACCAAAAGTATATAAATAAAATTGAGAAAATACAAGATAAATTATTAAAATATTTATACTATAAGAGACATAGAAGATCTGCATACAGGGAACGAATATCTTATAAATATATATTAAATGAATTTGAAATGTATAGTTTGGAGAATAGGTTTACTCAAGGTCAAATTTTCTTATTAGAATTAATAAATTCGAAAATAGATTGTTCTCAGCCTTGAACTTCAACACTAAACGGACTATTTTAAGATTAGACTTCCTTTCTATATACCCAAGTTTAAAACAATTTTCCATAAAAATTATCTCAAGATGAGAATGTGTTATGAACATAAAGAAATTATAAAAATAAATTAGAACTTAGATTTTGGTATGAAAATAAAAGATTTTAAGAAAACAGTTTTATTTTATTTAGAAAACAATGGTAGAAATATTAAATGAGTATTAGGTAACAATTAACATGAAGTTTAAATGTGTATCCGTTGTTTGTAACTTTTTGGTGTGTTTACTACCGTATCTTCATTCTTTATTATTCATTTTATTTCTAGAATATCATGAAGTTCATACTCTGATATGTTAAATGTATATACTCTCCTATGTACAACTTGTCTCTTCTCTAATATTTTTTTATTATTACTTTTTTCACGAAATATATATAGTCCAGTTATGTCTGGGCATGTGTGTGAGTACTGTGTATATAATAATTGTATTGTATTCTATTACCTGATTTGAGTTTGCAGTATGTATTTTAGGCACAGTCGCTTATGTTTTCAACATATGTATGATACCTGAGAATTGTAAAATGTATATTGTTTTAAACACTGTGATTGTACTAGGTAACATCTATCTTTATTGGAGCAATTGCTCTGTAATAGCGAATAAAAAAATATATACATTTTAAGATAATCAGCCTTTGTGATTTCTAGATTTAAGTTCTCACGAGAAAAGCTTTCATTACGACCATTATTTAAATATTTTTAACTTTACATTGATCAAACTTATTTGCATCATTTTGTTGTGTATCGTAACGTCTAGTTTGAAAGAGAGCAATTACGAAATCGGCCATATCAAACAGCAATGAATTGAACTGTGTTATCAAATTCGAAATAAGAACCATAAGCATGCCGTTGAATACTTTGATATGTATGAAACTGAATTGGTATTCAGGGCTGCCGAAGTATATCCAGCTTTTATTTTCATCGCATAACTCTTCATATTCAACAACTGGTATTCTCAGTTCCATTGAGGTGATCACAAGTTTACCCGCATGAGGTAGTGTACTATCAACTAAAGTACGATCAGCTTTGTTTTCCACCGATAAAATAAAACATTATTATTTGCACTCCTTTTAAATGTTATTCGCAAACCACCCTTCCACATAATTCCTTTATATTCACTAAAGAAACCGAACAGTAAGCGCAGAGGGAATAGCACTCACTGTGCTTTCTATCCGTGGAAGCTTCTCATCACTAATTAATCCACCTGATTTATAATATTCAAACTCAGGTTTTGAGAATCAACATGTAGCGATAGCAGTTGATGTAATTCCTGAATAATCGATTCTATTAATAACAGTGCCATGCTCTCTTATCTCTACTAGAGAAAAAAAATATGTAACAAAATTATGCATCAGTTTAATATTTGATCCCGCTGTAAAGGTTCCTCCAGCATCTCTTCCAATAACTTCAAATTTTATTTATAGATCAGAGTAATGGGAATGTACAAACCCGTCACCAACAACTATATTTAATTCAATATCTTTTATTTGGTTCATTTAAATTGTTGAATGTACGACGATTCAGTGGGAACGATTGATACTCATAGCTCTCAATAAAGTCCATCATTAATTATAATAAAAATAGACTATATTATATTTTAAAAAAATAATAAACTACATTAAAAAGTATTTAAGAATCATCCTTGATCATGAGAATCGCGCTTGTTTTCGCACCACCAAAACTAACTGGTTCCTGCCATTCATTAGTAACACTTCCTTCTACGGAGCGTATATGACTGTTGAATAGGAAAAAATAATGGATATTGATGCTCATAAGCAATTGGTTCCAGAAACTTTGTTAATGGTTTAACTGTTGCTATAATGTTTGTTCTTTACGTTTAAAATCCCCATCTGCTATGATCACGTATCTTACTAAATTATAGTGTATATTAAATGTTTCAATACTTAAATTTTTTTGTAAGAAACTGTCCCACATGAGTTTCTTCTGACATGAGATCGTATTATTTTTTAAACATAACTTACCAATGGTTTCAAGATTACAATTTTGTAACTTCCATGCGATGTGTCACATGGTTTTCATTTACAAGCGTCTCTTTTGGTAGTGTTGTTTCTAATGTTGATGCATTATACTGCCCTGGTGAAATATTATGTTTCTCTCCTTTACAGAAGTAGGTATTATTATTTTTCTTTAATTTGGTATTAGATACATGCTATAAAATCCAATCAGTTCAATTTTCAATTTATAATTTTGATTATCAATCTCATTATGAAGATTCAATCGAAGCTTTGGTGTAGTCCCTGATAAATGCAACACAATCATTTTAAAAAATAGACTACAGTGGAAGTCCGATAGACCGGCATCCAACAGTCCGGAACGCCCAATTGCCCGGCACCATCCCAGGTTTTTTTCTGTAAACGCTTGTGAACGACAGTTAAAGCGATTGGCGCGGTTCGGAACCACTCGCAATTGTCCACTACGCGTCTGCTACAGTACTGTTAGACGTAATCAGCATTGTTCGGAATCAATCGGAAGCGTTCGGATTTTACTCGGCTGTCACCACACATAGGTTCAGTTCATTATTTTCGCTGTACGGCTTAGCCTATACCAGTAATAAGAGGTACAGCCCGATAGTCCGGCATTTTCGGTAATTCGGCACCGGACCGGTCCCGAACATGCCGGACTATCGGACTTCTACTGTATTTAATACTTTATATTTTTTATTTTCATGTATCATTCATTAAGTAATCAAGTTTTAATCTTTTAATAGGTTGTCGAAAATTATATCAATCATATAAAAATTTTAATAGACAAATGACCACAAATCACATCATCAAAATATTAAACTCGATCACTATTATATTCAGTTATTGTATTTCTAGGTCTCAAATATTCAATCAAAGACTTGGGAGGCACTCCGTCAAATGAATCGAATATACATGCTTTATTATTTTCATACCAACAACATATCCAATGCGTTCCAGTATTAATTGATTTATCTAAGTGAACATGAGAACATTCTTGATTTAATGGTGGTGTAGATGGAATATTATCCTACATGAATACACCTCTAAAAATTTGTATATTTAATTCTTTAGCTATACGTTTGATATCATAATTGGTGAGCGCTTTTTTTACTATTACCTTTTGAACCACCTGCAGGACTACCAATAGTCTCTAATGCAGCAAGAATCGCAGGAATTGTAAATATAAATCCACCTGTTTTGGGCTGATTACGAAGTTTATTTAAATGTGTTAGACTTAATGTTAGACCCATATCTTGCCATTTCTTCAAGAATTTTTATTTCTTTGAAAGTTGTGATTTATTTAATTTAATTAATATTTAATAATTTTAATTCATGTGATTGAATATGAAATGCTACACCCTTTGCCTTCATAATAAACAAGACTAATTTATATATAAAATTTATTCCTCCACAAAGAAGAATGCAACTTCGTAGAGTGAGTGTTGCGTTTTCCCCAAAGGCATATTAATTTACAACCCCAAACCATTTTTAATTTTGTATTCATCGCCATTGCTACTCTTAATGAAGCTAATTTTTTTACCAAAACCAGCATCTTTACTAACAACTCGATCAAAAGATTTCTTAGTCTTGATCAGCCCTATGCCTGTTAAAATCTTTAAAAATTTTATATGCAATTTCATACTCTCGACATGCTTGATCTAATCTATTTATACCGCGATCACCTCTTGCTAACCTTTCATCTAAACGTGTACCAGGACCACAAAATTCATAGCCGGGAAGATGAAGTTCGAACAGCAATTTATTAATAATATAATTCACTAAACCCTTGCCTTCAATAGTCTCCCAAAATTTTGGCGGAAGGATATGAATTATTTTTATGAGGTACCCTAATCCCTTTGGGTTTGAAATAATGAAATTCGATAGTCGTGACGAAATTATATCCATTATGCCCACTTTTTTATTCTAAAAATACTTGTTCCCAGCTGCTTCTTCATCTGCTATAACTAATAGTCTATCTACTAATTTTCCAACATCCATCCAAATAAACAGCTGGGACATGATTTTATATCGCTTAATTCCCTTTTCTTCCTTCCTTCCCTTCAAACCCTCACCTTTTAGTTTTAAGTTCAAACCAAATAGGTTTAATTAATGTTTTATATTTATCACTGGAGCTTGATTTCACTCTATTCTGTGATGGATCATGATTTTGAAATAAAGCATTCGTCATCTGTAAAATCATCTTTTAAGTTCCATAATTCTCAAACTTGGTTGTTTACGAGTTATTGCCATAAGTCTTCTGTTCTCTTAAATTTTTCATAGAGCGGAATCGAAGGATACAGTGCAATTTCACTCTCATTATATATAATTAAATCACCATTATCAAAGGAAACATCATAACTTCCAATCTTCCACTGCACCTATATCTTCCAATCATCTATATCAATAGAATATAAACCAAATACTTCATCTTTATCAGACCTATTAGTACTCAAATATCGACTCGCTGATGGACCTAATTGAATTTCTTTCTCATCATCATCTTCCTTTTCTTTAGTTTCAGGCAGTGCCTTCGGTGTTGCAAATAACCGTTTTTCAAATGAGGTTTCTGATGGTGTTGGTGGATAATTATTAATATTTTGTTGTGCTACAGGTATAAGTTCTGTAATTACATTTCTATTTTCATCGGTTATTCCTTTAATTTCTTTTCCTAGGCTCTCAATTGCCTCGATTAATGTTTTTTCTTGACGTTTTTGTTTTTCACAATAGCTACGGTAACCCTCTTTATATTCTTTAAAGCGTTTCGCTAAATTCAATATTATTCGATTTTCGTTTTGACATTATGAAATAAAATAATAAACCATATTTAGAAAAAACATTTGACTTGCTAATCGTTCAACGTAATAAAATAAAGGTTACTCAATTATAAAGACATGATCGATTTTGTTTCTATATATTCCATCGTTCGATTGTTATAAAACCATAGGGCTCCTTCCATGATGATGGCGGGTGCCCGATCGGTCTGCGGCGGTAGGCCATCGGCTCGAAGGTCCCGGCATGGGTGTGGATTTCAACAGCTAAAGGCAAATCGTGACGGGCCGAAGTGCAAAGTTACTAGACTGGCCCATATAAAAACAAAGTTTGCCAAAGTTCTTTTATCCTTCCATGCTATAGAATATACATCTTTAAATTTATTAAATAGCATATCTCCAACTACAAATTCATTATAAATGTCTTAAATTCGTATTATCTTGACGAAAAATGCATAAAATGTTTGCATTATCTCTAATAAGTTGTTTCGGAATTTTACTACATAAATATTTGTGCTAAATAAAAGCAATCCATTCCTTTATGCATACCCTGTGTAAAATATCAATAGTTCCGCACCTCGTTCTGATCTTCTAATATATAATAATCAAAAATAATAACAGAATGTTGATTGCAATCATCTAACTTTAAAACAGAAGGTTTGAATGCAGCCAATTGAAAATGAAATCTTTCTTGAATATCACTATAAATGTGTTGCAGTTGTTGATACTTGGTTTGTTCTAAGCTTTTAGAGAACATGTATAATTGCGGCCCTCCCCAGTAAAGCCAGTTCGGAGGTAGAATACAATTATCAATGACAAGTGTTGTTTATCCACATCCATATGAACCCATTACTAAGCATCGAATATTATTATTATGAAGAAGTTCACCATTCAAATTTTTATCGTAAAAACTAGCTGCTGAAAGTTGTTTTTTAACACTCCACATTTTTTTTAGTTTATATTATGAATAAAAAATATACTATATTATAGCTTTGAGATCGATCCTTGAATTATGATCTGAATTATAATCCCAATCATTTACAAATGCTTTGCTCTTAGTTTTACATATATTTTTTTCAATTAAATATACATGAGGATATTTAGTTTTCATTAACTACTGCTCATAGAAACGGCCCATAAAAAACTCATTGCGCTCATCTTTTAAGTGATATGTAGGTGGATCAGTTCTAAAAACTGTAGCTATTTGAAATATTTGTGCTCCAACTGAGAGTGAAGCCTCTTTCAATTTTTTTTAAACTTACTAATTCGAACATAGTCTCCCAACTCTTTATTTTACCTTGGATGAATGTGTATACTTCATATTTGCTAAAAGATAAGAATAGCCCATACTTAATTTAGTCTTTTAAATTCCCAGAGTTCATTTCAACCAAATCTGCCTGTCATAGATCATGGATACCCTTTGTTACAACAGGTGTTCGTTTATAATTTCTTCTCGCGGACTTCCGTAATTCTTCAACAATTTGCAATCTACTATTCATTCTAACTATTTAAGATCGAGAAATCAATTCCGCAATAAATATCATATTAATTGAAATGAGGAACTCTGCGGGCGAACATTTATCCGATCGAACTACAAGAACATCATCTCCTTCTACAGCATCAAACTCATGAAGTACAATTTCATCTTCTGATGGACCATCTGGTACTAGACTACCTTCATGAATTCCTAGTGATGAATTCCCACATTTTTGTCCACCGCTCGCTGAATATGTATCAATAATAGGAAACTCTTTATTTTTATTTTTAATCCAATGGAAAACTATAATTATTAGCTTCTCAATAAAAGGAATTTCGAAATAGGGTATCGAAGAGGTATAACTTACCACTAACACTGCCACGCGTAAAGGCACGCTCCTTATCAGGTATTGAATAAATTTTAAAGAACTGAACACTGCGTAAATTACGAATTGATGTTAACAATTCATTAGGTTTAGTATATATAGTCCTATACCTATCGCTTTTTAATGTATCTTCTAACTCTTTCAATTTTGCAATAATGTAATTCGATTTTATTTCATTTTCGTTTTTATTTGTAGCTAAATCGTTTAAAGACTTACGAATACTCACGATATCAGACAGTTTTGGAGTGTTATTTTGAATTTCTACTAAATCACTTTGAACACATGCTGAAGATTGATTAAATCTGTAGGAAGATTAAAACCCTCTTTTTATTTAACTTTGCGAGTGCTTCCTGTAAACTAGTTAATTCTGTCGGGACGTTATTTACAATGCTCTGTGAATTCTTTAGTTCAATTTGAATATTTGTGCGCTCTGAAATGTTATTAATTATTGCTTCAAACTCACCAAGCTTTCTACTAATTTCCGATACATCACTATAAACAGGTAGGTTAGTTAGATCATCATGTTTCGAAATAATTTCTTGCATTTTTGAATTGTTTTGAAGTGCATTTTCTAATGTGTTTACAGCTGTTTGAACACTATTAAATGTGTTTTGTAGCTCTGTAAGCTTTGTATTCAGATCATTAATTAAATCTTGTGCAGCAGTGTTAGAAATGAACTGATTCTTTATTAGCTGTACTTTTATTTTGAATTGTTATACTATTTTGAACTTCAGTCAAATGATTTTTATTTACCAGCTGTAAATACATAAGAATAACACTTATCATCTCATTATCAAGCTTTTGAAGTAAATGTGGTATCCAAATAAATCAGTTGGGATTTTAAAAAATAAACTATATATAATGTAAAAAAATGTATGCGATGTGTGTATATTAAACAGTACATAATATAACTATACATAATATAACTATACATAATATAACAAAACAGTATTAGAAACGGGATCTCAGAAAAGTAGGTGTTTGTGATGAAAACTGGTTTGATATTGCTCAGAACAGAATTCTGTGGTGAAAATTTGTTATTGCGGTGATGAACTTATGAGTTCCGTAAGCTATATAGTTAATTAATATATAATAAATTTATAATAATAATAAAACTATTCTCTTAAAATGATTAAATCTTTTTAAGAAAATGGCATTAGTTTACTAACTAAAATTTTTAATGTATATGCAGGATTATTACACAAACTTAACCCAGATTTTTTAGTTGCATGTCGTTTTTGTTGTGATGCTAAATTTGAAAATACTTTCTCTATCTTCTCCTGTAACCCATCACCTTTCACTATTGTTTCTGTACCCGAAGACATGAAATGATAATTCTTCTCCATTAAATGGGATGATGATACCTTTCTCTATTTACGTTCACTTTCAAAGCATTGAGATCTTTCAGATCTTTTTCTAATATTTCGAAACACTCGTTCTTAATACTGTTCAAGAATGAATTGGTATCACCAGAATATTTGACGTTAGTATCTGCAGGGAGAGCATAATCTTTTAATGTGCCATTGAACGCACTTTTCATTGAATTTTTGTTTCTTTGTTCTTGATTCCATTTTTGGGACGAAGATAAACTAAATAAAATAAAAAAATAAAAGCAGCAATGTTTTAATACTAACAACACTGATTTCGCTGTCCAAACTTGAAGAAAAGCTTGAATATTGTTCCGTTGAACACATGAGAAGCACTGCTGCAACTATCCGCTACTGAAGAAATCGTTGAACAAACAAATAAACATCAAACTGGTATTTACCAAGAATTACTCCTGCTAGGAATATTTGATCAAAATATTTTCTCATTTCTCTATGCAATATAAAATAATGAAGAAATCCTACAATTTTCAAATACATTCCTTCGCTCTTGGAACAGAAATAAAATAGAACTGATTTCTCTCTATGAGCGAGAAACTTTCTGCCTCTCTTTCAGCGCTACAAAGAAACATGACAAATACACCTACGTGCATCCATTTTGTGTTCGTTTCTATATTCATTCGTACTTCATGCCTTTGTTCCCATTCAAAGGAATAAAACAAGACCGAATATAATTTCCGCTTCATAATTCACACGCTTTATTCTCTGCAGTTCGTTACTGACACGAAAGAATTCAGGGATATGGAAATATATCTATTTCCTTTCAGTATCTAGTTCCCAGTATTTGATTATTTAGTTGTTACTACACGCAGAGTCTACATATTCTATAACTAACAATAACGTACACAATAAATAGAAATAGTATGTGGATGAAAATGAAAATATATTAGTCGATGAAAATGAGAGGTTGAAATTAATACAATAGGGATTTAAGGGTTTCAGTTTCGATCACGATTCTGAGTTATTGTGTTTTATTTCCTGTAATATATCTTTAACATGTTGAATGATGTTTGCTAGTGATACAACAAAAAAGTGACCTCGATAAAAAAAAAAAAAAACAATATCATCATGCGCAGAAGACACACACTCAAACTATATTTATGTAACCACAAGAAACACTATCTTTTTACATAATGCTTGTTGATTATGTTATTAAATGAAGTTCTGAATCATAGAAGTTTTAGTTTCGTTTATTTTAAAAATGCTGTTACTTCAAGCTTTAAATAACATAACACGAACATTGTAACATTTAAAATTTCATTCTATTTATGGCTTTTAAATTGGAATAGATAGAGATAGAGAAAAATTAAGGTGGCAGCCAGAGCCTATAATGTGAGGTACCATTCCGGTATTCGCCTGGGATCTTATCAGAATATTGAAGATTTGAAGCCTAAACATTCTCTAGCGGTTCCCAGCACAACGCAGTGCAATATTAATAATCTATAGATCCATATAAGTCTACATTGAAGAAGAAGAATTCTTCGTTTGATACTTTCGTTTGGCGTTTAACATTTTCGGGTGAAAAACACCTTTTGCCAGATATTATCATATTTCTAAATTTATTAATGAACAGTAACTTACCAATTATGAAGGGAACGTAACCTTTGGGATTTTGCTATTATCGGAAATGAGCATTAAATTGTATTTGACCTCTCGAGAAAGAGAGCTAGAAAACAAACTTTATACCTACTAGTTCTTTCAGTCAAAGAGGTAAATTCAGCACGCCGCGCCGGGCAGGAGAATCATTGAAAATGAAATAACTATCTCGCAAGGAACTATCTAAATCCCACTTGGCAGCTTATAACCCAGACTTAATCGCACAATTTACTACATGAAGCCCGTCAACTCCGATGTTTTGTTGGTCTTTTACCACTAGGATCATCATCATTGATTTTTCCATCTAACTATCTCATGAAACCCAAATTCCATAGAGACTTGAAGCATGTTCTTTTCTTGTAATGGTTTGATTTCTGCAACGAAACTGTTTAGTAAATCTTGTGCTGTAGCTACCCAAAAAGACACTGTTGAAATACTCAGTACGTACTCCTATTAATATCAAAGTATTAATAAATATGTCCATCTGACCCCTCTGACAAATCTTTACTAAATGTCTCACCAATGTCTGCATTTTTTTTTTTTAATTTCCCGACACTTCTGTGAAATATAGCAGATTCTCCTGACTTTCCCTGATTTTCCAGCTCGGTGTGAACCATGTTATGGTTTAAACTGTTTAATAAGTGAGATATGATGTGTTTTGCTACGATTATTTCATTTTTCTAGGTAAGGAGTGTTTTATTGCTGGTGAAACTTTGGTTAAAATGTAATTCACACGCCAGATATTGCTATATTTTGAGGTTCAGCTATTTTAAATTTAGTTTCGCTTTTGAAGTTACAACAGATATTATCTTGCCTCAGTTAACTTCTACATGGATGATATTAATAATGCTGACCAATTACCGGTTAACATTCATGGCTCCCAACCATGGAATTAGTCCTTGCACTGGAAGTTGTGTGTTAAATCTCGAGATATCTAGCCTTTTTGCGTTTTAGCACCCTTGCTGATTGGTACCGTTTGCTTTTTGGGCCGTATGCATTAGTGATAATCTCTAGCAGTCTAGTTTTGCATATTTGCCATTTCGCCCATTTCAGTGTTGCAAGTTTTTCTCGTCTTTCTACTACTCCCTGCATAGTTGAGTCGCGCATTTTTGCTTCTCAGCATTATGTCTAGTTCCCATGACTTGTTTCGGTTAATGCTGATATATTTCTTAGACTTTTCAGACTGGCTACATAATTAAAAGGATTTTGGATAAAATAATGTTCAAAACAAGTTAAAAATATCCTAAATAAGATGAATAAATAATGTTTACATTTTTATTGTGGATATTTTGCGTTCTATGGTATGTAGCGTAGGTGCTAAAACCTGTCCTTATGGTGAATGTATAAATAATTTAACAAACTCAAAATTACTCTACATGTTGCCGTAGTAAGTACGTATAGTAAAGTATAACTTCCATGTCATTTACATTTTAATTTGTCATAGATTAATCTTTATTAAATATAGTATAACTTGTGCCATTTTTCGTCTGCTTAACGTTATCCACAAAAGCAAAGAACTGCACACACAATCCTTCTACCACCAAGTAACCCGAAAAACAGTACTATCGCACAGCGCTGAATATAAATAGCGTTGAGCGCATGGAACGACGAGGTATGCAGAGAAAAATAAAGATCGCATGTAGCATATATGCTACCCACGGCGTGAGGAGGTTAGTAATCATATTTATATTGTAAACATCTCTTCGATAAGCTGGAGTAAATGTATAATACAGCCACATCAATCGATGGAGGCTATAAGATGGAATGCTTTATCAAAGAAGTCTACGACTATTTTAGCAGCATTGAAATATTTAGTGTCTTTAGATTTTATTTTGGCCGCTTTTGAGCTGCTGTGAGTGTTTATACCCTTAGTGAATATTATTCTACGTTATTGAATATACTCTGCGATTATTGAATATATTCTGCGATTATTGAATATTAACAGCTATGAAGCTGTTAGTTTCCAGTTATTATTTGAAAAGGGCCTTTCTTCAGTCCACTTCCCCATGCTTTTGATTTCTATCTGATCTTAAGTACAGCGAATAGTTAAGCTGAAAACCTGATGTGTCAGTGTTCTGGAACTGAGTAGTGGAGAATTCGGGACATTGATACTAATTTTTTAATGATCAGATACGCCGTTGCTGCCCTGTGTCAATCTCATTTTCGCTTTTACACTAAGCCTGGACTCTTTAGAAGGACGTGTGTACTTAGTGTTTCTCAACCTGTAGACCCAGATTTTGAGGACCACCTTTTCGTGGGTTGCTGGAAAGATTGATTGATTTAAATTAAAGTGATTTAAATCACGATTTAAATAAGATGATTGTTTAAAAATCAATGATTTAAATCATATATATATACATATAGATAAGATAAATTTATGATAAAAAGTAAGAAAAATACTTACAGCTTATCTGTTCCGTAGAAAAAGAAACACACACACGTACACAATACTAATCTTCACATACATTTTTGAAATATTTCGATATTAATATCTTAGATTTGCTGTAGAGGAAGAGAGAGACGCACACACGTAAACAGAACAAAAGACTAGGATGACAGTAGACACACGTAGCGGACGATGAATCGTTTGGAAAACAGTTGAATGTTGAATGGCGCGTGGAACAATTGACAACTATACAGCGTGTAAGTACTGGATAGGATTGTGGAAGGAAAAATGTTGAAAATACAGAGAAAACGGGTTAGAGATATTGAAGGTGAGTCCAGGATATATTTTCGCGCCCAAACCGCGTAAGTGTCCTAAGTGTCCATTATCAATAGCGTATATCCATATACAATGAGTATACAAGTAAAGAATACGTGGTAACACGAAGAGCAGCCTATGGTGCTGTTTGGTTTTTCAATAGACACTACAATCTATGTATATTTTAGTGTCGACTGTACAAATAACAACACCGAAAACTATCTGTTTTGATTTAAATTGCGTTGTACGGTACATGATATCAGTATGGAAAAACAAGCTGAACTTTTAATTTCATACAACGAAAGTTAGCTTTTGAACGAGTACAGAATAACTCTAGCCCAAGGTTAGCTAGTGCAGAGCTAACAACCTTATACAGAGCTAAAAAAAATGTTACTAAAATTGAAAAATCACTCATCTAAACTAATGTTTTAGAAAATACACAAACCTTTTATACTTTCTTCTAGTTTTGTTTTCTCATTTTGCAAGTCCTGAATGGAAGCTTCGAGCTGATGTCGTACCTTACTCTCTCTCAAACACACTTCCTGCTGAAGTCTCGCCTCCTGTTCTTCCTGTAGTTTCCTCTGGAAATCGAAATATAATTAAAACACTTCTACTACAAAAAAATTAATTAAATACATACATACATGGAATTTATTGTTAGTTTTTGTAATTATTATTACAGACCAGTGACTCTGACGTACCAGTGCATCTTCTCAATGCCCTCTGACGTCAGAACAGCCCTCCCGATAGCCCGTGAGTTCTGCATGCGGAGAAGCTAGTCTTCTTGACGGGTTGCCAAGTTGTCAGTGGTTTTCATTGTGCATGAAAAAAAAAATTAAAAAAAATCCGAGAACAATCAAATATTCTAGTGATAAATAATATGGAATAAACAATAAAGTTTTTAAAAAGAAGAGCGCCAAACACATGAACAATGGGAAGACGTGGGAAATTTGATATAAACGTCCTAAAATGGAAAGAATAAGTTGAGTATGACGACATGTAAAAACTAATACGTGTAAACAACGTGGCACAAGTAAAGTAGATATACAACACCGTTTAGAGTAGCTAACCCTATATACAGGGTGTAACTTAATTAATGTAACAAACTTCGGGAGGTGGTTCCTGACACCGAGAGAAGCAAAAAAGGTCCTATGAACATTTAGCATAATGGGCATATTGTCAGAGCTAGCGAGGGCCGAAAACGTGGAAACAGTAAATTCGAAGCGGTAGATAGAGAAAACGAATAAGCTTACAGATGGTGGTCTAAGGAAGTCTAGAAGTGGGGCTGGTGTTCAATACGTAGATGCTCGGTTCACACACACAGGTGGCGCTGGTGTGCAAGACAGTACAGTAGTGCGGTCATTGTGCTGCGAGTGTTGAATAGAACAAGTGGTAGTACTCGACTAAAACATGGTTCGTTATTTCAACCACGAACAGGACGACATGCTATTCATGTACGGTTGTGCAGATGGCAATGGGCATGAAGCAGCACGACTCTATCAGAAGCGTTTTCCTAACAAACGCCAAACATCATACAGGATGTTTGCAGCAATTTATCGGCGTGTGTGTGAAACAGGGACCATACTACCTGCCCATGTGGATGCTGGTCGACCCCGTCGTGTACGTACACCTGTTAAGGACGAACGTGTGTTAGAAGCTGTGGACAATGAGCCACGTACGACTACGAGGGAATTTAGTCGTGAAATGCATTGTACCCATACCACCTGCAAAGGGTACAAGGACTGACAGAAGCGGATTTCCAACCATGTGAAGCATTCTACCAGTGGTTCATTCAATAAACCACTACCATCAAACTGTTCACTGACGATGCCACGACGTTTGGAAGGGATGGAATCGTCAACATGCATAACACGCACATGGGTAGGTACACATCTCCATGGTACGGTTATATCGTCAACATGCATAACACACACACACGTGGGCAGATGCACATCCTTATGGTACGGTTAGCACTCATCATCAACACCAATTTAGACTCGATGTATAGTGTGGGATTGTCCATAATCAACTGATCGTACCAAACATGTTACCCCGAAGACTGAATGGAGCACAGTATTTGACCTTCCAGCAGGATACACTGCCCAAATTAAAGGAAAATGTTCCCCTAGAATTACGCCGCAGCATGTGCTAATCCATGATGGAGCTATCGCGCACTTCAGTGTCAATGTACGCCGGTGCTGAAACAATAACTTAACAAGACGCTGGATTGGGCGTGAAGGTCCAGTGCATTGGCCTGTCCGATCTCCGGACCTGAATTCACTGGATTCTTATCTGTGGGGACACATTAAAAGTGTGGTGCATGCTACTCCTGTCAACGACTTGGAACAGCGTATCCATAACACCTGTGCAACTGTTCGCCATGACCTAGGTATCTTCGAACGGGTTCGCCAATCCATGATCCGGCGTTGTCATGCACGCATTGCTGTCCATAGCGGACACTCTTCGAATATCTTCTGTGATGTGCTCGACGAACGTACGTTTGTCTCTCTCTCTCTCTGCACTTCGCTATCTCCCACTTCGAACTTACTGTTCCCACGCTTTCGGCCCTCGCTAACTCGGACAATATACCCAATATACTATATATTCATATATCTTTTTATTTTTGCTTCTCTCGGTGTTAGCAATCACTTCTCGACGTTTGTTACATTAATTAAGTTACACCATGTATATATATATATACGAGGTGTGACACAAAAATAACCGGATTGTAGCTGTATTACTAAAAATAATTAACATGATGCATATTGTTTTTGTAGGGATAAACTACCGTACCTCCCCTACCTAGTACCGTGAATTGGACTCACCCGGCCCAGCTATTCGCGAGACAAGCGACAATGAGTGAACACGTGTGTCAGTGCGTTGGCGGAAAATGACGAGCGTGAAAGTAGAACAAAGGATAAACATGAAGATTCTCGTGAAACTTCGAAAACTTGGAAAGGATTGACGATGACCCAAATTTTGGGTATGGTTGCAAGGTTGCAACTGTCGACGAAACGTGGATATTTAATAATAATAATAATAATTTTATTAGTCGTTAGACAAAATACAATAAAATTTAAGATTATACAATATGTACGTAGTTTAATAATGGTCCCTTAAATAAGTTTCAAATTCACCTACGCTATATAGGCAACTATTTTTAAAGCATATTTTTAATATAGCTGTGACCCAAAAAAACAAAGCCACAATCCATGCAGTGGAAGGGTCTGGGCACCGCCCGGCCCAAAAAGGCTCGAATGTCCAAGTCCAAATTCAAGGCAATGTTACTAGTGTTCTTTGATATTTGTAGAATAGTAATGATTCATCGGGTTCCTGATGGACAAACTGTAAATCAACATCTTACACCCTTTAGGTGTTGGGGAAGCTTCGTAAAAACGTTCGAAAAAACGGCCCCAGTTGTGGGAAAGTGGCTGGATCTTAAATCAGAACAATGCATCCGCCCATTAGGCACCATCCGTACAGCATTTTTTGGCTAGAAAAAGCATTGCAGTGTTAGAACACCCGCCGTACTTGCCTAATTTGGCACCCTGTGATTTTTGTTTGTTCCAGAAAATCAAATCTCAACTGAAAGGAACACACTTTACCTCCGTTAATGAGGTTAAAAAAAAACGTACTAAAGACCCTTACAGAAGATGACTTCCAGGGATGTTACAAACAATGGCAGCGGCGAATGAAGAAGTGTGTTGAAGCAGAGGGGGACTACCTTGAAGGTGACACCAACGACAGGATTCAATAATGTAAGTACTCTGAGTTATTACTTCAGTCCGGTTTTTTTTGTCACATCTCGTATATATATATATATGGGGTGCCAAATGGCGTGTCCTCAACATCAATTGGCAAATGGGGTCTTCTTAACACACTAGTCCCGCGCCTGTCTCCCACCACGTGATAACGCTTTTGCGAATCGTAGCAGCTTTTCTATTGTGCTTGTAAAGTTCGTGTACTCCTGTTTCAAGACTCCACTATGTAAGTATTCTTTTTTTACCATCTTATATTATATATTACTAACACAAAGGAAAGTCGGAAGGGCAATTTAAGGTAAAGGAACACTTCGCGTAAGGGCCATTTTTGCCCCTAAACCGATATTAATCAAATTTTGCACGTAATAACTAGACCATATGAGAGTTCCAATAATATAAATCCCATGTCCATACCACTTCCAGTTATCATGGAAAGCGCGCCCAAAAATGATCACTTTCGTATTCTAATTTTTATAATGTTGTTCAAAATAAATTTCGATATCATCAGAATGGCTTAAGCTGTCAAATACAAATTTCGTTTGGAAAGTACTAATATAATGAGAATGTCACAGTTTAAACCGAAAAACTATATCTTTAACAGTTTTGCAGATAAAAATTAATTTTCTTATGTAAAGCTTCCATTTTACTTACAAAAATGCACCTTTCCTGGGAAACTTTGTGTTGTTTAACCATCAGCCTCCACTAGTTACAAAACGATACTTCGCTCAAACGATCTTCATGTTATGTAGAAGAACATATACAAAAATCATTTTTTAACTGATGGGGATGATGGTTCGGAGAAACGTTTTATACTCTAAAGATGAGTACCTCACGTGGAAGTATATGTTTGAAATTCAGCTAAATAAACCATCATATCTCTGAAAGTTCTTATGATATCCAAACCACATTTTGTGTGACAAGTACAGATATTATGAACATATCACTAGGAAAATTTCTAGTTGATAACTTCAGCCTTGTTCGAAATAGAAAATATTTACTGCTTATCTCGCTGTCCTTAGGAGCACGAACGCTAAAATATCAGAACACATGTTTAAAAACAAAATCGAAGAAATGCGAGAATGTCTTCACGAAAACATTTTCGTCGTCGATAGATGCTTCCGGGATTTCTCCGTCTTCTATCAGACTTAGGTTATAATCTGAAATACCTGAAGAAAGAACAGAAACAGCACAGGACCTTGTAGGCAACTAAATCAACAATAGTACGGTGGGTGGTTGAATCTGCGAACAGCAGAGTTAAGTAGTGGAAGGCTCTGGATCATGTAATACCCAAAACACAAATATGTAATATACAGGGTGGTGCAAAATTCCGTTTACAACGCTTGGGAGAAGAATCTACACATGAAAACAAACAAAAAGTTTTGTGACAGTTTGTTAAATTCGGCGTCATTTCCGAGTTACAAGCTGTCGCAAATGGAGGCAAAACGACGTGTGACACCTTATTGCGGACAAAGGAAAGGTGCAACAGCAAGCGGTCCCAAACGTTTTAGAGAAAGTAATGCCTGAATGACACAATGGTGGCAGAAGCAGGGCGGTAGGGACGCGACGCAAGGAATTTCTTAAAGGTGGAGTACTGATGTGGACAGACTGACATGCGGAAAAGGGATGCAGTAGACGAGAAACAGTAGACCACGCATGTACGATACATAACCGAAACCACCGGGAGTGAGCAGTGGTGCTACCGAAGGGGCCAAGGGGCACTTGCCCCCAACAGGAAACTTGTTCTCCGGAAGAAAACAACAGTGTACTGGAGTACATTGGTAATGCGAGCAAGGTGTTACCCCACCATAACGCAGTCTACCCCATCCCTAGACAATCACTGCCAATGCCAATGAACTCTCGTGAGGTTTGCCGAAAGTGTTTGCGAGCGAGAGCCGTAAGAAAGTCGGTTCGTACTGTCAGAAAGTAGCAGTAGGGAGAGAAGGAATGAACATAGCAGAGGTGGGTAAAAGGACAACAGAGAAAGTCGTACCTGAAGAAAACAATGGTGTAAACACATGTGCGCAGAGAACTCACCAAAGGACCAGCGGAAGTCTCGAATAAATGATGGAGGAAAACGTTGAAAAAACGCATACAGTGACAAGGAAACAGTAGTAGGCACAGTACTAAGGCGTAATAGCGAACGTATGACCCAGTGCAGCGCACTACAGCTTCAAAGTGTAACGCAAGCGTTCCAAACCACGGACAATCGAGGCTGGTCATTAGGCCTACTACCCAGCATGGACGAACCACAAATACGAATGGAGTAGCAGACATGGGGAGCAAGGAACAACAGTGTCATGGTGGAAGATATTCCCCATGAACAAACTTTTTTTTTGGGGGGGGGGGGACCGCATTCCATCCATGCCTCTTTGTATTCTTAACACAAGTCAAGTTATGCACTTTCAGGATCGTGAAGTACGATCAGTTTTGATCTTCTTGCCTTGGGGCAGGCATGTGTCTAGAGATTCTTGGATTGCCGGAGTTCCGGCATTCCAAGAAGCTCCTATATTCCATCAGTCTAAGACTTCTGGGGTTGCGGGACGGGCCTTTACCAGGCGTCAAGAATGTTCTCCTGGCCTTGTTTGCTGAACTTTTTTTTGCTTGGGAGGGAACCCTATCTACTATATTCTCAATTTTACTGTAAAAAACATAGAACAAAGATTACATAATACATTTACACACGTACAGACATCACATGGACAACACAGACGAGACAAACATAGACTTGAGCTTCTTCTTCTCAATTCCTGTAAGTACAAAGAAGGGAATTAGTTAGGTAAGGTGCGCGTGGATTTGATGATAAGGCCACGAAGTTTTTTTCGCTATCCCTCCTTGGTATCCACTTCCCTTCTTCTGCCACTGGTTTTTATCGTAGTTCTCTGCAGGTTGAAGTATCCTATCACTTCTTCTGTTCTCACTACATTCCTTCTTTCACATTCACTCATCCACACTCACACTTCTGCACTATCGCTTCCTTCTGGATTCCAAAAGTTAGAGTAATTATCGTTGCCACTAATTTAGTTACACTTGACATTTATTCTTAGTTCCCCATCACCAAAAAGTTTCACATTTATCACTTCACGAGCGTCTCTTGTTACGGACTCCGCCACAAGGCGCTCTTCTACCGGGTTCCGGCAGGATCATTTATTCATGTCCTTTGTTGCTTTGTCGTAAGTCCGATTCACGGTAGACGCGGTCGTCGCGGCCTCGCGAACGCGCACAGACG